>QBDW01002202.1:0-13509 GCA_003261595.1 Maconellicoccus hirsutus
GATATCCGAAGATTTCCGAGCATTTCCGAATATATTTATCACTTGAAAAAACTAGTGGACTTTAACGCCTAGTAAAAACCGGTACGCAATGGTTTGAAGTACAACCATTCGTAGTATGGAGCGCTGTCTATAAATTACCTTTTTTTTAAATTGTGCTAAATTTTTGAAAATTAAATGAATTGAAATATGCTAGCAACTATGCTAAATGATAGATCCGAAAATCACGAAAATTATGATGCTAAAATGATTTTCCATTACGCTGAATTTAGCACAATTATGCCAAATTGGCAACACTGCAATAACTTGCCTACAAATTGAGAAAAAAAAACGATACTACACTACTACAGAGTTTAATCACAAAATAAAACTAAGCATGGGATAACAAACGAAACAATTTTCCTCAAAAAGAAAAAACATTTGAAAACTTTGTTGATAACATAGTTCATCAAAATGGACATTGGAAAATCAAATTCATAAATATTGAGACGTTCATTGATCAAAATTTCGTTATCATCGCTTGTCAAATTTTCCACAAAACTGTTGAAAAATTTCTTCAACAGTAGGTAACTACAACTAGGTGTACAAAACAATATCAACAAGAAGTTTCTATTCAAAGAACTGAAACAGCTTGAACATTTGTGAAGTTAAAATTCAGTCAAAAATACATCTGTAATTCAGTTTCAGTAAATATATCGATCAGTTTATGGTTCATAGAACCTTGCAGCCTTCTACCGATTTCACTTTAATCTTCTGTAAAGTTGAAAATCCGACTACTCGAAGAGGACTTGAAACTTAAGTAGGTACATTTCAGTAAAACGCTTCACGAAAAGTAAAATTTCAACCTGCCGTTGTGAGATAAATTTCAAAGAGTGAAGAAGATCAAATAAAAGGATTACGATGTGAGATTGTATACGCGCTCATACACATATCTAATGAGTAAACTTAACTTTATTGAAACGTTATAAAAGCCTATGGTGTGTTGAAAATTTAACGTAAAGCTTGTACACCATAAGAGAAAATTCCCAATTAAACATTTACCGAATACACAAACGCTGACCTTCATAATTTAAGTTTACGGTTGGCAGATTGCGTACGACAAATTAAAATTTTATAAACGCCAGATTCGAAATGCGGTAACGACATTAAGACGAAAGAATTTTTAGCAAGTTGATAACCTCATATGCGGATTTACCTTTATGAGAAGATATATAAATAGAACCGTTTTTTCGTTGTTGCTGTTGTTGTTGGATAATGGTAGACGAATCTCGCCTATGTTCATCTTCGGATGCGGGCGCCGACGCAGTTGACACTTTGAGAATAACTCCAGATTGTAGATTGCTTTTGACGGAAGGACGTCTGTCTCCGGCTTTTGAATCTTGACTGCTCTTTCGTTTATTGCTTAATTGATATCTGCGATTAAGATAGAATAATTAGCCGTGGTAATATTTCACAAGCGTTGTTTCTTTCGTCCTTTTCCGCGTGCGAGATCAATTCATCGAATGAATACACTCGCCTATGGTAATATCCGAACGAAACTTAAATCTGTTTGTTTTAGTTTCGAATAAAAGGGTTTAATCTGTCATATATTTAATAACGTCGACGTTTTAAAATTAGATTTCCATTTAATAAAGGTTAACGCGTCACGTAACAAATGCAATATTGAGAATTTTTGACGTATTTTCATACACTGCCACGTTTTGATGGCTGTATATTAATACGCGTATGTCTTGCATTCTGAAAAGTACCAGGCGTATGAATTCAGTTGCGAATAAATCAAATATATATGTGATTTTTTTTCCTCTCGACATCTCGTGATCAACCAACGATGATTGAAAAATTGCTTCTATTATTATTTTAAAATCAATCAGTCAACGATATGGTAATCTGTGAAATGGTGAAATATGACAAATTTACCCTTTTATACGAGATACGATACCGCATACGTAATTCATATCATTTTCAAATAATGTAAATAGAAAAATGAAAATTTCTTGATACATATATCGAATTAATCGATCGTAATAATGGGAAATATTCCAAATCTACATGATAGTTCAATCATTATTGCATGTATTTGAAACTTTAAATAAGTCTATAAAATGCATAAAAATTTAATAAATGCCCTGAATATTATTCTACCTACCTATTTGTACCTACTTGCTCTCACATTCTTATCAGTTCTTATCACTTTCATAGTTCAATCTAATGTTCATTATTTTCAAGAATGCATCAATATTTAAAATTTCAAAGAAAATTTGCAAAATCTGCATAACGGTAGCGTCTTCTTATATTTTAATTTGATATATGCGTTCATATGATATCGTATTTCGACGGTTTTTCATTACTTACCCTCACGAATAAAAACTACGAAGAGAAGAGCTTTAACAAGTCCACTGGGCTTTCTAGATAAAGCTTCATGTTATCCTCTCACTATTGGTAATTCTCTATGCAGCCGTTCATCATAGAAAAGATACATACTCAATATTGGCGGCTTTTTTCCATATAAATGAATCTTCTCGCGATTATAAAAGATTAATGACAAAAACGTCGGATTTTCGAAGCGGAAATTCGGCGAAAGTTTCATTTTTATAAAACGTTAACTCGGTTGATTAACGTTGAAAAACTTTCATAAAAGATGAATATCATGTAAAACTTCTCGTTATCAATTACGCAAAGGAAAAAGTAAGCGTAGAATCGACAAAGTGTGGAAATCTTTTCGAATCCAAAATGACTTTTATGAGATTATAATACGGCTCGTGATTAAACCATTTTCATTTCATTCACGCTCGATATCTCAGAAAGGAGGCTTTTATTACAAATGTAATTTACTTGGTGGGAATTAATTTGAAAATCAATTTAACTAGTTTTGAAAAATGGTCACGAATTTGGTTTTTATTTTTAAACGAATCAATTGGTCTAATTTTCTAAAACTACGCAATTGCCATTTTCGTTTTAACGGAAAATGTAATTTTAAGTCGTATTTAGTCGACCTTATGAAAGAAAATTAATTAAGACGTGCTTCGAAATTATTACGTGTCTGTGTATTCATGACAACACATGCCAAAATTATTTCATTCCGCTACAGATATAAAAGTATATTGCACGTTGAGAATTATAAATATTTAATGGGTACGAGTTTTCCAATTGTTTCGGTGCATCAGTTCGGTGTATAATTAAAATTTAATATTTATAAAAACCTTTTGCTAAATTTCGTGTATAGCAGAAAGACACGTGATGGAAATCGTGCAAAAGTAGGCGAAAAAATACCACAAACTTGGTAAATATATTGAAAGTCACGTATGCACAAAGAGCCTCTCGACGAAATATCGTATATCAACCAAACACCTTCGCCTATGTACATTCAAAGTTTAATGTTTAAGCGAGTGTGAATTTATCCTCTCATCGTATCGGATTTGTAATTTAAAATGAAAAATACCCCTTAGAAATTTAACGGTTATGCGGTCAAAGCGATGGAATTGTTGAAATTACAACCCGGCCATTTCTACTAACAAAATTAGTTTCCTTCAATGATACTCGATATATACTCGTACATACACCCTTTTATAGATTATAAAGTTTCTTTGACATATTAACGATGAGTGTTAAACCGTTATAACAATATTGCACCGTTCTCATGAGCGTATTGAAAATTAATAATTGTTTTCATAATTTTAAAAAATGTATCTTTTCCAATCGATATACTCGCTTCAACAGGTACCCGAAGTTTACATCTTTAGATAAATCGAAGTAGTATATTAAAATTCAAAATATAATTACATGCGAAAATTCAGCCATTTTTAATGATTCTTTGTCAATGATGGAAATGAAAATTTAGTGCTAATATGCGATAACGTGTTGATTCAAGATAAGTATATTTTAAAATAATTACCTTTGCTATTTCTATTGAGAATTAAAATATTGGTAAACCGTATTTGAATAAATGATTCAGTCGATATCGAGTTATTAATTTTTTAATTGAAATATAACCTATTTTTGCACGAAAAATACAATATTTTTCATTTTACTGTGGCGCACGTCCTTGAAACAAGAGTTTCATTCAAACAATTTAGAAGCCCAGTTGACAATTATTAAAACCAAGTCATTGACTAAAAATTTGTTCTTGAAAGGTTTTATCATTTTATAGGTACCTATTAATTCATCGATATTTTTTATCGCTAATTGCCTATTTTATTATTTTATCGGGATATCGAGTATCGAATGAAAATACAATTAAGTGGAAACCAGAATATTATAAGTACAAATACCAAAAAATCTAAAATTATTGATATTGCAGTAAATATTTCCACAAAAATATTCTCAGCAATGATTCAACTACTTATTCACTTAAAGAATACAAAAATTAAAGTATCATAAATTCCATTTTATTTAACTGAATTAAATCAAATATTTCACGGGTATAATTCTAATTATAAAAGAAAGTTTTGCTTGATAAGAGTAAAAGAAAGCAACATTGCAGAGAATTCAAAAAGTCGAAAAACACAGCCGAAATCTGAATATTTTTTATCGCATTGTTCTGTCCAGTTTTTTTTTGTATTAGATAGCGGGATCGTACTTTTGTCCTTGTTTGAAAACTTGTATAACCTACTTACTTCACTTTCTCGAAAAAGTTATCAATTGAAAAGTTTTTTTTTGCTCGTTCGTTTCCCACAGAGTATTCAATTTACATTTATATTTTTTTCCTTTTGGATTTTTTTTCTGTAATGGAAGTAGGTATTTGTAACAAGAGGACAGATAACAAAACTCTCAATAAAGAATATTTTTGAAAACTAGTTTTTTAAAAAGAGCATAAGTTATGAAGTTAGGTAAAACAAGAAATTATGAATTTCAGGGATCGGAAAGAAAGTATATGTTATTATGAGTGTGAAAGTACTAGATACCATTCTGAAAACTTGAAGTTGTTAAAATTTCACTTGGTATTGATAAATGTTTTGTAATAAGAACTTACCAATGGTAGTTTAAAATTTCATATACTTATATGGAAAAATGATAAATTGAAAAACTCTCATGTTTTAAAATATCGAAGACATAATTGTACATATAAATTAACGATGACCAATCACAGATATTCATCAGTTTCCTACAAGTCGACTTTTTTTGAACAGTTTGAAAAAATAATTGAAAATCAATCTTTTGAAACAGTTGTGAATCAACTAAATCTAAAAGTTCAAAGCGTTGTTTAATTTTAATGCTCTTTTCAAAGAAAGTTAACTGTATTACATATGCATACCTGAGTGAACATTTTCCCAAGACTTTTTCAAAAAGTATTTCATTGACCTATTTTACAGGTATATAATATGAAATTACGTACCATTGTTGTAAGAAAAGGTCTCAGTAGATTTTAGAAGCTACGAAATAAAGGGGAATTAAGTTCTGTCATAGTACAAGGGTTAAGATGGAATGGTGGTGCGTGTAGTTCATTTTATAGTCTTCCAGACTTTTAACAATGTTACTCATAGGAAAATAAGTATGTATACGCGGTGTTCAATATTTTATATGTACATCGAAATAAACATACGACACCGAAGGAGCTCAACGTGTAGTTTTTTTTCACTTTAATGAACCGTGGTATCTTTTTTCCTCGCAGCGTTTTTTTTTTACCCTTTTAGGAAAAGTGGGTTTATTACATTCAATTTGATATTTTCCTTTTTAATGATGATATCGGTTATAAAATATTTCGAATTTTCCTCTGATTTTCCCGGTTCACTTGGTGACGAAATTATTAGCTTGATTAAACATGCTGAGGAAGTGTTCATTTTTTACATTTAAAGTTCTATTTACAAAGTACGAAGGCAGTTTTCTTGTTATAACATTCATATACTGAGTAATAATAAAAAGTGGCAAGAAATTTTATGGATTCTTGAGTAATTGCTTTTTTGAGCTTTTGACCATATAACGGCACCCTAGCAAGGTAGCTGTCCCAATAAAAATACACAAATGTTTTTTTTATTTTTTACTACTCGACTTTCAAATTCAAGCTATAAAGAATATTATTATGGTAGGTATGAAAAACGTTGACGTCGGTTTCGTGTTTTCTTTCTGAAACGAAACGAGTAGGTAAGTTTGAAAGGACAATTTCATCTTCAATGTGAAATAAATGGAGTTACAAGAATATTACCTCCTGAAGTGTAAATATTGATGTCTTTAATGAAATAAATATTTTCTGTAGCGTCAACAAGCCGCAAGATGAATTGAACCTCGGGTCACTATCTTATGGGAGGGGCTATTTCGCGGTATTTATAGGTAGTTTGTTTACATTTTTCTTTGGATCAAGAATTTTCAAGCTATTAACCAACTTAATTGAACTCATTAACTGATAAAACACATACACCGTGTTTTTTTGATCATGCACGTCGAATTCTAACATGATTTAAGTACGTAAAAAATACAACTTGCATTCTGAAAGGATATCGATAAACCAATCAAATGAAGCGGTGTACTTACTCTTCGGAATGTAAAGAAGCATTATCTTTATCTCTGTGTCTGGACGAACATGTATTGCCCATGTTGGATGGGTTCGTATCATATCATCGTGAGCTAACGACAATTTTTACCAGGAATATAAACGATAACGCGAAAAATCAAAACTCCTACACGAACTAAACCTCTAAACGAAACATTCGCCTTTTCACCGTCATCGTTCTCTTATGAGCTCGTAAAGCGTTCACATACACGTTACCAAGTGATTCATGAAGTATTATCAATCAATATGAAACAATTAATGACTAAATACAAAACGTGATACTTTCGGACTAGACCATCTTACTAGTAATTTCAAAAGACTCCAACATCACTGTTTAAAAACTAAGAGCACCTTAGGTTAGATCACGCATGCGTTTCGCAGCGTTTCGGAAATTTTAACATCTATGAATCAGCGGCTGCGCTTCGAAAGTTCGCATGGAAATACACGGTACGAATCGATACCTAAACGCGGTTTAATTTTTATCGTCATTTAAATAACGAAAAAAAGACGTTAAAAGTTTGTACAAAAGGTATCCAACATGTTTTCATATTACTTCAACAGTTGTTTTCCTATGAAGTGATATCTATCTATCTCTTATCGAAACGTCAGCGTACATGTGTTGTACTGTAGTATTTTAGAAATATTATGTTCCATTTGCCACGCATACGAGTGAATAATTAAATACACGAAATATGTACACCTACACAACGTACTTCACAGATTTAGGTATAATGAAAATAAGACGAATTTTGAAAAATGTATTGACATTTGACGGCATGAACAATTTACATGTATTGAACACATATTTTTTTGGTCTACCTGTTTAACTCTTAACTTCGATTTTTAATCTAAAAAAGTCCATTAAAATTATACATTCGATCTAATTTACCATTTTCTCACACTTTTTTTGAAATAATATGTAAAAGTTGGTCTGCACTAATTTTTATCAAATAACTATTGTCATTATCGATGGTTATTGGTCAGTTGGACCATGCTAATTGAGATAAAACACTCAAGTTAAAATACAGTGAATACTTTTGAATCTGAATAAAAGGACGGAGAAAAAACAAGAATTCTTGAAGATATTACGAAATGAAAATCGAAAAATTAGCTAGAATATGAAAAGATAATCGTGTATTTTCGCATCGATTCAATATTACAATAAATCCAACTGAGGTGAAATTAATTCTATAGCTTTTGATTGGTCAGACCTGATAAAACACTAACATAATTACGCAGTACTGTAGCACAGAAAATTAACAAAACGTGAAACAATTCCGTTCATTTTCATAATGGTTTTGAATAGGTTTAATTATTATTTTAATTAATATTGATCTCTAGTAAACTTTCTTGGAAAAACTGAAAAATAGTATCACATCACACATGATCACCCGAATCTATTGCGATTTCCTAGTCTCTAATTGGTTACAATTGAAAATGCCGTTTTTCAACACACTTTAACGAAATTTCATAATTTTTCTTTGTCGTTTCGTTTATATCTGCATAATTAACTAATCTTTTAATAGTTAGTGCGCGTAATAAAAACAAAAATCATTCTTTTACTTCTTGAAAAATCAATTATAATGATGATTCAAAATGAAAATCAATTACATGATTTCTGAGCATCTGATTGGTCAAAATTGAAAATGCCATTTCTCAACACACTTTAACGAAATTTCATGATTCTTCTTCGTCATTTCGTTCATATCTGCATAATTAATTAATCTGTTAGTAGTTAGTGCCCATAATAAAAACAAAAATCTTTCTTCCACTTCTTTAAAAATCAATTATAGTGATGATTCAAAATGAAAATCAATTACATGATTTCTGAGCATCTGATTGGTCAAAATTGAAAATGCCATTTCTCAACACACTTTAACGAAATTTCATGATTCTTCTTCGTCATTTCGTTCATATCTGCATAATTAATTAATCTGTTAGTAGTTAGTGCCCATAATAAAAACAAAAATCTTTCTTCCACTTCTTTAAAAATCAATTATAGTGATGATTCAAAATGAAAATCAATTACATGATTTCTGAGCATCTGATTGGTCAAAATTGAAAATGCCATTTCTCAACACACTTTAACGAAATTTCATGATTCTTCTTTGTTGTTTCGTTCATATCTGCATAATTAATTAATCTGTTAGTAGTTAGTGCGCGTAATAAAAACAAAAATTATTCTTTTACTTCTTGAAAAATCAATTGTAATGATGATTCATAATGAAAATCAGTTACATGATTTCTGGGCATCTGATTGGTCGAAACTACATCAGTGCATAAAATCATCAGAACTTTTGATTATTCGGGTATTCGTCGAAGTTCTTAGCTCATCTTTGAATTGACATGTCTTTTTGCAGTTGCTGATCTCCTTTACTCGATCAGAGAAAAGTCAAATGGTCGGTAAATTCATTACTAAATGAATAATTATCTTAAACACTTAT
Source organism: Maconellicoccus hirsutus (assembly GCA_003261595.1). Lineage (NCBI taxonomy): Eukaryota > Metazoa > Arthropoda > Insecta > Hemiptera > Pseudococcidae > Maconellicoccus > Maconellicoccus hirsutus. The sequence goes on from QBDW01002202.1 coordinate 8,926, forward strand.
CACGCAATTCAAGCCTTTTGATTGGCTAAAGTTATATCAAGCGTTTTATTGAAATTTCATGATAGTTATTTTGTTATTTCATCAACATCACGATATGAAAGCGTTTTAACTTCTAATTGATCTCGTTAATGAAAAGTTACACAGCTTTAGTAAAACTCAGCATAAAATGAAACAAGACCAAATTTGCGGAAAATCAATGTTCGATACAAAAGAAAATTTACAACTTCGTGATCAAACGTTTGTGGGTTCTGATTGGTGAAATAAAATATTACCAGTATGTTTCATATCATAATGAATTCTTAATCAATATTCACAATATTTGTAATATTTTCACAATTGTTAGAATGAAAGGAGTAACAACGATTTCAAAATATTGAAAAACCAAACAAATTCTCACAATTTCTTTGAACTGATAAACATAAATCTACCCGTCAACCAATCGCGAAACCGGTGATGATACGCCATCAAGTTTTATCAACTTTACAATTAGGTATTGTTTTTCAATTTTTGAAAATTTTGGTAAAGATTTCATGAATAGGTGTACTTGAAGATGTCGAGTTTCATGTGATGAACCAGTTCATAGCATCAGGAAGTTTTTAAGTAAGCATACAATTTCTAATTCCTTTCAAACAAATTCATGTAATTACAAGAACAGTTTTTACATATTTGATTTCCTGCTTTTTAATTGGTGGAAACTGGAATTGAGATTTTTCTAATTTCTTATCAATCTTCATTTACATCAGCATAACATATGATGTTCGATAATTTCAGCGAAATTTCACAATACAGTAATTTTATTTACTTTTAACAAATTCGCAAAACCTCCTTCCGAATAAATGATTATAGTATACAAATTATTTAATTTACAAATACTCGAATAATTCAGATGCACTTTTCTGTATTCTGATTGGTCGACGTTGAATTAAAATGTATCTCAATTTTTCTATTATGCAAATACTCATGTTTGCGTTGATTTTACCAAAATACGAACGAGCTTTTCATTTTTACATTCGACGAAATAATAAAAATGTTTAAAAACGTTGAAAAGACAAAGATTATCATTTCAAACGCGGTTAAACAACCTCTAGCTAGAAAACACGCTATTACATTATGCATACAAGTGTGTTGATATGAAAAAGAGCTCTTTGTATATTTCCTCTAACTGCGGATTTTCTCGTTGTTTCAGTAAATCCGCATCACATTACTACTAAGTATACCTGTTTGACACATAAATACAGTAAACTTATAGAATACGAAAGTTCAACATGACACGTTTCTCAAATAAATGAATGTTAAAGTACATTAAAATACTTAATTTCCAGGTTTCCGACTGGTCGACAGTAAATTTATCAAGTTGAGCTTTGCAAGCTTCCTCTAACCAAAGTTTCACATCGAAGTGCATTTCAATCTTAGTTTAGAAGTGAAATAAAGATAAAGCAAATGAAACGATGGCAAAGATGATGTGAAAAATAATAACATTTACAGAATGTAGTACCAGTAATGTAATGTATAAAATGAAAATGTTTCATGTCATCACGTGGTAGCCAATCAAATCGTCTCTTCATGATTTTCAACTTTTCACAAGCTAATTACCTCAATTCATTAGCCTTCGTAATATGTACGAACGTTGCAAGTTTGATAATAATTCAAAAATGATAATTATGAATTTGATATTCACTTTCTTACAGACAATTGATTACGAAATACGAAATTACAGAAAACCGAGTAAATTTCTTTTCCAACACCAACGAATATTTCCGTATAACAAACCAGTGGAAAACAACCAATCACAGATCCTCCGTATGAAATTATTTTATTGGATTTGCTAGTGAAAAATTAAATGTAGATATTTTAACATAAACGTACACTAACTTGGCAATGAGCACATTATTTGTACGACTAACTAATCGCATAAATATTACATAGATTACATATTACTTTTAAAAATGAAAAGAAAAGAAATGTAATGTATAATTACACTCTACTTCATTAAACTACGACAATGATATTAAAAACTTAAATGTGTAATTTTAAAATTCGAATGTTCGATTTACATTAATTTGTTATACGTTAAGGAAAGATTTCTCATTCAGCCGAGGCTACAAAAGTGAAAAACAAAACTGATTAACTGTTGCACGAAAGAACACATTTATTACCAGCAAATGCATTTTACCAGAACGAAGAATTTACATTAAGCATGTACCGAGAGAAAAAATTAAAAAAAAAACACGTACTTGTGAATTACAAAATAAATGAACGAACAAATCCACGTATACTACAAATAAATCGATAAATCGTAACGAAATAAACCGTTGGTAACAGCTATCCGAGATGAGCGACAAATCAGCGAAGGTATTTCGAATGGGGAAACACGACGAATCTTAATTTTTCTGCGGAAATCCTCAACACCGCCGCGTCGTTTAGGCGATACAGTCGTTAACAATGTGGCAACAGTATTAAACAGCGATAATGGTAGTAACGGTAGTAATACTAGTAAATGGTAGTAGGTAGTAGTAGTTTGTAAATAACGATACGAAACAGATTTAACAAAAAGAAATTCGAAATCTCGCGCGCGCCGCCGGCTCTCCTGTAATTTATCCGTACGTAAGCGCTTGAGGTACACCGTTTACTGTTTTTGATGTTAATACGTCATTTTCGTAACGCATGACAGTCTCTCTATCTCCTTCGATAATTCTGAAACATATAAAAACCGTTAATTATTCGTTACCGCGATTCAAGCAAACGTCGTTATATCGACTTACTTTTTAGTAGTGACTTTCTTTCCGTTAATGAATCTAGTAGACGTTGAGGTCTTCTTAACATTACCTCCGCCGCCGCCTCCGCCGCCGAACGAACTACTCGTGCTGAACGACGAAAAATGCGAATTACCGTTCGTCGAGAACATATCGTCGAAATTCGCAATACCGAATGGACTCATGCCGCCGAATGGACTAAATATGGAACTGAGCTGCGTAGTATTACCATTATTATAACGAGATCCTCTATTACCACCGAAACCTCCTGAAAAGAAAAACGTAAATGTACCAACCACCGACATCATACACGTTTCGGAAATTTAAGCGAAGCGAAGTTTCTTCGCTTCGAATTGATATTCGTTTTTATCGGCTCATTTGCATAAAGAAAGCTTATACCGAGTAACTAACCAAATTACCATTTTGAAATGGGTATTAAAACAGGAAACCCTGCATAACGGGCGTGAAATTTCAATAATACTCGCGTAATTACTCTAATTACCGTAATATTTAACAAAAAAGCGGAAAATTTGTGAAAAAACCGAATTTCATTCCTCTCATTTTTCAACACTCTTCCTTACGAGCGAAATTTTTACTTCAGAAAACCAACGAAATATTTCCATAGAACAACCATTCGAAACCTTTCTTCCAACTTCGTTTCTATTTTGAATTATAAAACGTAAGAAAGAAAATCACAACGATGAAGAACTATTTTAGAAATGACAACAAAACGTACAAAAAACACGACGAAGAAAATATTTCACGGCCATTTGTGTTATTTCCTTTCCAGATATTTTCTTTTTTAAATCTAATAACAAACGACTGACGAGAAAACGATTGTTCGTCTTGGATTTTTCGAGGAGAAAAAAAAAAACATCGCGTTAATTTCATCTCGAGTGCTTTCTCGTATCGAATTCCATTTTGTTTGGATTGTTCGTAATTTCGTTCATCGTCGGTTCGATTTTCACGTAGAATTTTCCGCGATGTTGTGCAAACGATTATGTTAATTTGGTCGATTTGTTTTCTAACATCTTCCATTGAGGAGCTTTTTTTCAAACTCGAAAGTGTACCAGATTTTATCAATTTATTTGAATTCGAAATTAAACCAAGTAAAAATCAAATCCATTTTCTGATTCGTCGAATTTCAAACAATGCGCAAGAAGTTCGTTAATTTCGTCGCTTTTCAGGTGAAATTTACTCGGTCGCGTAATCAATTCTACAAATCAAAGTTTCGCAAAAATTAATCCATTTTTAAAATAATCTGTGAAAAGGAAAATTGATTAAAGTAAAATCAACCGTGCTTTTCATTTCAAATATCATCGCTTAAAATAATCGTCTTCGAGTTAATTCGATATTTCGATCATCGTCGAATTTTTGTTGAATAACCGTACCACAATTTTAACAAGAAATAAATTTTTCTGACGCAGCAAACGTAATATTTTCATTGAGGTGTGTATGTGTGTAATTGGTGGGGTGGGGTGGTCAGATAAAGTTTCTGACTCTGCATCAACCCCTCTCCCCCCGCCGAATTGATACAATTCTATGCAAGTTGTAAGCCTGTAGAACTTATTAAATTCGAAACATTATCCGAGTGCTCGACGGACGTGCCTACTAACTAATGTAAGCCGGTCGCCATTTTTATAAAAATGGCGGAAAATGAGATGGAAAATTCAACAAATTTCACTCCCAAAAAAACTTGTATTTTTATGGGTTAAAAAAAAACATAAAAAATTGAAAAATCACACAAATATAATCGTAGGCAGGCCTTTTTTGTCACAACTTTTTTTGGGAGGGGGAGGGGAGGGACGCTAATTCTTCAAATGTAAGTCCA
>QBDW01002203.1:0-74684 GCA_003261595.1 Maconellicoccus hirsutus
ATTTTAGGGGGGGGGGGGGGTAAAAGTGTACTTGAAATATGAACAAATTGTTTTATGTTCGTGAAATTTCCATTTTTAATTTTTTGTTCATTTTAACCCCAGGAAAATTCGTTTGAAATTTTTCGTCGCTTTAGGTGAGGTGAAAGTGAACAAAACCTGTGAACAATTATGCAAGTGATTTTCTATTTTCAAATTTTCTGTCTACTTTTACCCCGGAAGTATGCGCTTAAAGTTACATTGCTTGAGGGGGAGGGGGGTGTGATCGTAAAATTCATATATTTTACGTACATATACCTACCTACTACGATCACCTATATTGTAATTTTAGCGTTTCATTTTTTTTTTCGAGTCGTTGATTATGGCAACCCTGATTAATACCTCCTAAAATCCACTTTCAAGCGTTGATTTTCGGACGAAATCGAAAAATGAATTTTTTTTGCCAAACTATGTTTGAACACGTGGAAAAATTAACGAAGAACAAAAACTTAAAAATATCGAAAAATCGCAAACAGCCCGTCAAGTTGATACCGGCCGCTGCGTACTAGCGGAAGATGTACGCTTACGTGCCAAAGCCCCGTTAGCTTGGTACGCGCCGCTACAACGCGGCGGCGCGTACCAAACTGACGGGCGGTTCGCGATTTTTCAATGTTTCGCGAATACTGTCGATTTTTTCGCAGCATTGCGTTCGAAGTTTTTTCTTCTTTTGATCTCGTAAACATGTTGGAAAATGTTTCGACGAAAAAAAAAATTATTTTTTGATTTGGTCCAAAAAATGGCGCCTAAAAGTGGTGTACGTATTTAAGGTATTTTGATGTATTATGAACTCGAGCTCTAAAAAATTCTGATTTTCCGCATATACTTGGATGCATATGACATCGATATTTTTTTTTTCGCTGTCGCTTCTTTGGGGGGTGGGACCTTGATTAAAAATCTTGAAGTGAGTTGAGGGAGGGGGTTATAGCGATGTAAAAAATTAGTTTCTAAAATTTTTTTTCAATTAATTTTCATTTCTAAGTGAGTTTTATCGAGGTAAAATTGTTCTTCCATACTTTCTCATTTGATCAGTCTACCTCACTCTACCTTCACGATAACTTTCGAAATATCCCAGGAGTTATTTTTCTACTATTTCAATATCAGCACCTCTCATTCCTCTAATTTTTAAAAAACATGCGAAAAAAAATTATTTGAAATTTTCCACTCGTCTCGTGTACATAATTAAGTCCCCAAATAATATCTCGTTTACTTAGTATTGAAACGATGAAAGAAATTTTCCGCTGACACAAAGCGATACCGCATGCGATAAAAATTGACACGTATTTGAAACAGAGCCGAAAAGTTTTCGCCTTGTTTTTCGGCCGGTTCACTGGCTTATCAGCAAATTCACCGTATGCACGCGCTTAACAAAGGTTAAAAATGACACCTGGAATTTTCACGTTGATTTATCGGCGCCTGGCGTTCGAGCGACGACGTTCGGACGAGATTGTCGAATTTGGTTATTTTCCACAGCCGAGGTTCAACGTTCGATGTTAGCGAGTATGTTAGGATTTATGAAAAAAACCAAACACATAAGAAACAACGAATTAGAAGGTTCGATTTATCTGTCGCAATTAGACGCGGACGAATTAGACCCGGAAATAGCGCGGTTGTATTTACCTCATTGTCATTGCGTGGAGTCGTATAAACCCGAAGGTAACGTTTCCTTTAACATATGCCGCGGGCGCTAAGGGTGTCGGGGCGAATGTGAACGCTTGGGGTTCGTGGTGCTTGGCGGTTACGGTTCGGCGTGATCGGGCCATTGATCAGCGTACGTGTTTTTCTATACGCAGATGAATCGAAAGACGATCACGATAAAGATGAAGATGTGGAGTCCGGTAATGGACCGTCACTGGCGCAGTCGCCGGTTAGCGAAGTTGAAGCGAGTAGTCCTATCCACGATGACGGATCGGATGAGTGCGAAAAGTACGTCGAGGTCATTTGTCGAGTACGCGGATGATAATCGGGGTGTTTACAGGGATAATTGGGATTTGGCCATGTCTCTGTGCGCCATACAAGGTAACTCGGATAGCGTTCCAAGTTTCGAACAGTTCAACGAACATCGCATTACCTACGAGCAATTCGTCAACGATCCGACTATTTTTAAGAATCCCAACGTGATGTTTTGTATTAATGGAAAAATATGCAAATGGGAGACAGCGTGTCCGCAATTACTTTCGTATGCTTTGTTTAGGAAACCTATGCCAAAAGTAATTCGTAGCTAGTTCGTACCGGTTATTGTCACATACGTGATACGCGGGGTCGCGCAAAATGGCACCGTGATTGGTACGCCGCCGTTGTCTGAGGGTAAAAGGTGAATTTTCACAAAGATGACTTGGTAGGTTCGTCAGTTTCGTGATAGTACAATGGGATCACCTCATGTGGGATATTTTCGTCAGGACGGATTTTCCAGAGCCAGGGATAACCAGGGAGAAAAACCTTTGAAATAAAAGTTGCTGGAAATTAAACGAGGGGTATTTTTAGTAATGAGCGTTTTTTTCGTATGTCGTCAAATTTCGTCGTAATATTCCTAGACGTTTTCCTGAGGCATGGGGCGACTTTGGACTAAAACTTTGTGAAAATTTGCTGTAAATTTAGTTCAGAATATTTTCTGTAGCAAATATTTTTTCATATTTTTCCAAATTTCATCATAATTTTGTTGTATTTTGTGGCATTATTCAGTTGGGGCGTCTTTGTTGTGCTGGGGCGACTTCGGACAAAATTTTTTGAGAAAAATATGTTGTACATTTAGAGCAGAATATTTTTTGTTATTAGCATTTTCCTCCATTTCCATAAAATTTTTCCATAATTTCGTGACATTTTGTGGTATTCTTCAGTTGGGGCGTTTTTGTTGGACTAGGGGGCGATTTTGGACAAAAATTTTTCAGAAAAATTTGCTGTTCATTTAAGTGCAAAATATTTTTTGTTATCAACATTTTCCTCCATTTCCTTAAAATTCTTTCATAGTTTCGTGTTATTTTGTGGCATTCTTCAGTTAGGGCGTTTTTGTGGGACTTGGGGTGACTTTGGACAAAAACTTTTGTGAAAATGTGCCGTACATTTAGTGCAGAAAATATTTTGTTATAAACATTTTCTTCTACTTTCCTAAAATTTTTACATAATTTCGTGATATTTTGTGGCATTCTGCTGTCTAGGCGTTTTTGTGGAACTGGGGCGACTTTGGACAAAAACTTTTGAGTAAAATTTATTGTACATTTAAGAGCAAAATATTTTTTGTTATCAACATTTTCCTCCATTTCCTTAAAATTTTTCCACAATTTCGTTATATTTTGTGGCATTTTTCAGCTGGGGCATTTTTGTTGGACTAGGGGGCGACTTTGGACAAAAACTTTTGTGAAAATGTGCCGTACATTTAGTGCAGAAAATTTTTTGTTATTAACATTTCCTTCTATTTTCCTAAAATTTTTACATAATTTCGTGGTATTTTGTAGCATTTTTCTGTTAAGTCCTTTTTGTGGGACTGGGGCGACTTCGGACAAAAACTTTTCAAAAAAATTTGCTATACATTTAATGTAGATCATTTTTGGCATTTTCCTTTTCTCTTATTTTCTTGAAATTTTTCTATAATTTCGTGATATTTTGTGGCATTCTTCAGTTGGGGCGTTTTTGTGGGGCATGGGGCGACTTTGGACGAAAACTTTGTGAAAATTTGCTGTAAATTTAGTGCAGAATATTTTCTGTAGCTAACATTTTTTCATAATTTTTCCAAATTTCACCACAATTTTGTTTTATTTTGTGGCGTTATTCAGTTGGGGCGTTTTTGTGGGACTGGGGCGACTTTGGAAAAAAAATGTTGTAACGGAAGCTGCTGTAAATTTAGTGCAGCATATTTTTTGTAATGAACAATTGTTCTTATTTCCTCGAATTTCGCAACAATTTCGTGATCTTTCGTGCTATTTTCAGTTGAGGCGTTTTGTGGGGCTTAGGGCGACTTTGGACAAAATCTTTTGAAACGAAAGTTGCTGTAAATCTAGCGCAACGTGGTTTTTGTAGTAAATGATTTTTTCCTATTTCCTCAAATTTTGTTATATCCTGCGCCATTTTCAGTTTGGGCGTTTTTGTGAGGCTTGGGGTGACTTTAAGAAAAATCTTCGGTTCCTTATTCATTTTCCGATAAATTTAATTGGAAAAATTTTTTCCCAAGTCGTCCGAAAATTCATAAAAACGCAACTTAAGAATTTCTTTACTTTCTGTTGACAATACAGCGAAGTTGTGGCGATTGATACGAACCGGGTATACTTGTGAAAAAAATAAAAAAAATAGGAAAATAAAATTTCCCAAAATGACGCAACCATCTCGTATCTCTAGCGTGACTAAATTTTCAAGGGTTGAAAAAACAAACGCGTAATTTCCAAGACGCATAACGCCATCGGATTTACGAGGTAAACACTAAACAGCGAAGAGGAAAAGAGCGACGGTACGCGTCGCAAATACGTATTTTCTACTCTGATTTCCATCGGAACACCGAAGGATTTTCTTTGTAGCGTAAGAAGTGTTTTGTTTATCCAGCGCGGCCATCTGCGCAACGATGAAATTTTTTTTCAAAAACAATACCCCGTCTCAACCTTGAACTTGGTAATGGCCGGTTTGTCAACACGTAAGCTTCCGCTATGCGAGAAATTTCGACAAAGAAACAATTAAACGGCGCGTAAACACGGTGACCATGAAATGACGCTACCCGCGCGTTCTTTCGCGTCGCGTTTCTTTGCGGTAAATTAATACTAGGTCGTTCGCATTTTAGGAAGTTCTCGATCGATTCGAACAAGAGAGAGCTCCCAAATCGGGCAATGTATCCAGTGGCGATAGTAACAGACATAGGAGAGGATATTATTCGTGGTTTTATTGGTCTCGTACCACGCAAAATAAACCAGGTTAGTGATATAACCGTATCGACGAGTTACCGCATTTTATTTCCTTCATTTATACTATTACGAAGATTAACTCACATCGAAGCCCTTTTCGCTCGAAGAAAGTTTACTATCATTGGCAACGTCGCGTCGCCGATATCCACCTAGATAACGTGATCGACGCCATCGGCAGAAGGCGAAAAACGAGTTTTGAATCTTTTGTTCTTTATTCAAAAATAACGAGGTCGTCGAAATTTTCTCAAAGTCTGCGTGAATTTATTAACGTACACGAAGATCTAAAACAGGAAGATAAGCTCCGAAACGATGACTCGTAAATGCCGAATTCGCCATATTGAAAGTTCAGCCTCCAAATTGGAGGTTCTTTTTCGTCAAATCATTCCTTTTGTCGAATAAATTTTGCTAGATAATACGTGTCCGATGTGGCAATGATATTTTCTACGTCGTTCCTATCATTTTATTAGCGAATTGTCCGCTTCAGCGAGTTGGCAAACGTGTCAAAAATCTCGTACTCGAAAATAAAATTTCGAAATGAAACCTCTTCGAGTGATTTTATAAATACTTTGAATTTCGTGGCTGAAAATTTCGTTGTTTTTGAACGAGTTCGTGATGAGGAAACCATCTTGCTTTCTGATTTGCGGATATGAGCGGGCTAGTGATCGTGTATATTTTTGGAAAACGTCTCGCTTTTGTGTGTGGGTGTGTCTGTGTACCGAATACGGAGTAGTAGTGTATTTTTCAACTTGAGGAAACTCACGAAAAATTAATTTTTATAAAGAGGAAGGGGGGGGGTGAATTTTACAAATTTTGTAAGCACCCGATGTTGACTTTATTCCAATTTTACGCGAGAAAGGAATTTTATGACGAGAAAATGTAATTTTATAAAAGAAGCGTGAGTTTTGGCGCGATGAATATTAATACAAAAATGAATATTTTCAGACCGAGAGGCATTCGTGCTCCCCCCTTGCTTCGCCTCTGTGAGGCTGCGTAATTATCAAATAATCTGGACAATTTTCTTAACGACTAAATTTTTGCATTTTGGTATCTTTCAAAATATATTCCTTAGTGTTACATTTTTTCATCATGAGATCGCTGTTTTTTTGTATTTTCCCCTATCGGAGGTGCCAACCCCCAAAGAGTGGAGTTGAAAAAGTTACCCTACAGAGTTGAAATTTCGCTTGAGGAAAACATGTAAAACGTACAAGTGCTTTGATCAATTTTTTCATTATCCCCCCCCATCCTACACCCCCCAACACTCTTATTTTTTTAAATCGACAAAAATTGGCAATGAAATTCAAAATGGCTGACATCTGGTGGCGCTATGACGAAACACTGGAAAACGAGGTACTTGAACTATGTGGGGGAATTGTAGTTTCTAAATTTTTACTCGAAAACGAGAAGACGTTAGAAAATTTTTCATCTCTTATATTTTGAAGAAAATTAAATTTCCTTTTTTTTTAATATAAAAACAATTGCGTTTTGAGCATTTTTTCGGTTGTAAAACCCATTTTCTTCTAACTGATTTTCAGATTTTTTCGATGTTTTGCACTTTGCATTCAAATTACTTCGAGATTAAGAAACTCAATTTTTTGTGAATCTCGAATTTTCAGGATTTTTTTTTCTTTTCAACGACGTATCAGTGATACTAAAATGAATGCTGACAGATCAATGTAATTATAAAATAATTTTCAGTAGGTTATATTCATGTTCAAAGTTTCAATGTTCGAATCAAAGTTACGCAAAATTTATGTACATAATTAATTTAAAATATCTTAACAGTCAGGATTTCAAAATCAGTATCTTGGAAAAAAGTTTGCATTGATAAGAGAAAAAAGTGTAAACGCGGAGCACACTCTTAAAAAGTACTTGACACTTTTCTTATGTCACTACTAAGCGCGCGCGCGCACACACACACACACACAAAAGTGATAAGAATATTGACGTTTTTCATTTTCAAAAAATAAACACGATCAGTTGATCACCAACTTGCTCTTAGCTGCAATTTAGCCAGCTGTGTGCGACTTATTCACGCGTATCGGCGTGTTTATTCCCTTTACACGAATTTTTCATTTTTCGTCATAAAAATTTATCAATTAATAAAGGAAATTTATAAATTCAGCGTTTTTCTGTAATCTCAGTGACGTCATCGTGTATTTTTAATTATAACGAGCCCAAAATACTAAAAAAAAAATACACCGGTATCTAAATGAAAATAAAGGGAAATTGTCGTTCAACGAGTTACCAAAGTAAGATAACACGAAGAAAATCGTAAAATTATCAGAAAAATGGTTCGAATAGCGTAAAAAAAGGTTTTATTGCCTTATGCAACATTACCAAGTGAACTTTTTCAACATCTTGAATAACTCGTGATACGAGCAATTTCGTCGGTAAACAAAACAATGTAACTCAAGAGTGTGTTTTTACTTGGAAAAATTATTACAACTCGTTAACTGTGTATTTTATCATACAAAAGGTAACTCGTGTTTGTAATTTGAAACGGTTGAAAATAAAGTTAATTGGATGAATTTCTAAATTTTATTCGAATTTGTATATCTTTGCAATGTTGGGCATAAAGCTCAGTCTGCTAATCTCGAACCGAGTATCTTCGATAATGAGGAAGATATTATCGATATTTGCATGTTTCGCAATTATCATGAATAATGTCATCGAATGTTGAACCGTACTTTTTCGCACGTTCGCACTTCGCATCTCGAATGATGAATTAATACCGTAGCTCACATGGTACTTTTGACTTATCGCAGGTACAGAAGCGTTGCAAAATGATCAGAAAATCATGGAGACGAAATTACCGCCTTCGTTAGTATCTTCTAAATCATCGCCGGACTTGTACGCTTATTTTTTTAATTTTTTCGCAATACGTCTATCGGCGAAGCTGAGTTGATAGAAGTTATGAATTTCACATTGACGTTGTGTTTTTTTTTTTGCGTAGAACTAGTTCAGAGACGTACGACGACGTAACGCCAAATACGCCCAATGAACCGGACTTTCTCAGTGCTCAGGAAAACAACGATATGTACGTTGAAATTTTCTTATCACGTAATTATGGAAGCTACTCGTAGTATGCGGATAAGGTTGTTGTGAAGCCTTCGAGAACATATGACGATTACTCATCTGTTTTCGTGTACATCGGCCGAATAGAACGCATTTTAGATTTATTTGTTAACGAATTGACGTCGTGTATGAGTCGATGTAGATCGTTCAGCTGAGTTGGTTTGTGAAAGGAAAAAATGTTGTTGTTTTTTATGAAAATTATCATCAAACTACAATGTTGGATATTTGGTTATATACGATCGATGATGTAATTATTTTCGAAAAGCGAAATTTCATCGTGAATGAAATATTGAATTTTTCGCTGTTTCAGGAAAAGACTACGAACATATAGCTCGACCGATTCCGAACTAGAAGCTACTGATAGTAACACGCCGATTAAAGATAAACCGGAAAAGTACCGAAAAACGCTTCGTTTAACCTCCGAACAAATCGTAAGTTACGAATTTTAAGTTTTAGTTGTCGGTGACCTTGAAATTCACCATAGAGTTCATTACGTTGATACAGCTGATAAGAATAATAAACCTGGTAATTTGACGCTTCGCCAAATGTCGAAATTTTCAATTGATATTCAAATTTATTATCAATAGATTATTTTTCATATCGATGAATTTGTAACCTAGAGATTTTGATTTAGGCTAATTTGAACTTGCAACCTGGTGCGAATGAGGTGATATTCAGCGTGACAACGGCATATCAAGGTACAACGCGTTGTAAATGTTCGTTATTCTTGTGGCGATACGATGATAAAATCGTCATTTCCGATATCGACGGAACTATTACGAAGTAAGTTAAGAGGGTGTTTGACTCATTACAACGATAATGGTTTTTTTTTCGAGTGATATTTTCGAATAGTGATTTTTTTATTCATTTTCTACGATACTTCGTAAGGTTACGATGAGTACGTGGTACTGAATCGAACCAATTGATAGGAAGTAATTCAGTTGTATCGTCGATTGTACATTTAAAAATGTTATTGTTATTGCGATATGAATAGATTCATGTAATTTTTCATCGCAGGTCGGATGTGTTGGGTCATATAATGCCGATCGTTGGCAATGCATGGGCTCAAAGCGGTGTCGCTAAGTTGTTCAATCGTATCGAAGATAACGGATATAAATTATTGTACTTATCAGCCAGAGCAATCGGTAGGAAAATCGTTTTATTTTTTTTTGCAAACGGCGGTAATTAAAAAATGTGTTTATAATAGGCCAGTCCAAAGGTACCAGACGATATTTAAATTCGATCAAACAAGAAGATCTGAGCTTACCGGAAGGTCCTTTGTTATTAAATCCCACCAGCTTATTGAGCGCTTTTCATAGGTAAATGGTTTTAAGTACTTATAAAGGATGTAAACGAGTAAAAATGAATGGAAAAATTTTAGAACCGATGCTTTCGATCGTCCTTCGGAATGGTACGAGCTTCGCAAATGTGGTTTCATTTTAAATGTCTATTTTAGTGAATTTTCAACCCAGTAACCTGAAATTTTGGTCATTGGTGGGGGTTTGTCTACCTAAATAGCGTGTATTTTTTCAGATTTTTCCAATCACTATAACCCCCCTAACGCGTTGGAAAATTCTCACCTGAGGTCCCACCCCCCTCAAGAAAGAGGTGACGTAACCAAAAAAAATATCAAAAGAAAAAACTTGATATGCAATGCATCGAAAAAATCGATAATTTTCGAGTAAAAAAAATATTAAAAAATCACCAACGTACGCTCGTTGTGTCGATCCTTCCGCAACGTGCCAGTGGAGATCATAACGCTCGCGCTGTATAAGCGCGAGAAGCTCTCACGCATCCGTATATCTTCCGCTAGTACCCGGTGGCCGGTTTCAACATGACGGGCGTACGTTCGCGATTTTTCAATGTTACTTGAATATTGTCGATTTTTTCGCTGCATTGCGTGTGAAGTTTTCTCTTGTTAATCTCTTAAACATGTTAAATGATGTTTCAACGCAGAAAAAAATTATTTTTTTATTTGGCCCTGAAAATGGCGTTAAAAGTGGTTTTTAGAGATGTGATATGACCTCGAGCTCCGAAAATTCTGATTTTTGGAATATATGTAGATGCGTGTGAAATCGGTAAATATTTTTGTTGTCACCTCTTCCTAGAAGAGGGGGAGGGGTTAGATTGAAAATGTTGAAACTGTTTGAAGAAGGGCGGTATAAGGTGATTGAAGAAAACTGTTTTTTGAAAATTATACCTAAATTTAGCTCATTTTTTTGAAGTTGATAATTTAAAAACAATTTTGAAAATATTATATTATTTTTTATTCTAAAATCCCAATTTTTTGTAAAATTTTATTTTTGGATTTAAAAAAAAAATTAACATTTAATTTTATTTTTAAAAAAAACTAGTAAAATCGATTGATTGTTTGATATTAAATATACTAAATCACGGTTTTTTTTTCTTATTCGCAGGGAAGTCATCGAGAAGAAACCAGAAGAATTTAAAATATCATGTTTGAGGGATATCCAAGCCCTCTTCCCTTCGGTCACTAATCCATTTTATGCCGGATACGGGAATAAAATAAATGTACCGGAGATTTGCTGATTTTACTTAAATCACCACCTTGCGAATATCTTTATAATTTAATTAATTTTTTAGGATGTTTGGACGTATACAGCTGTAGGCATTCCGATGTTCCGTATTTTCACCATTAATCATCGCGGAGAATTACGACACGAACTTACGAAAACTTTCCAGTCAACGTAAGCGCTAATATTTTCCTAATTGGAGATGATATTTTATCGGAATTTGCATCCTTAGGTACGGCAGCATGTCGCAAATTGCAGATCAACTATTCCCAGTACGTTCGAGAGAAACGGCCGCTGAAGAATTTTCCGAATTTAATTACTGGCGCGATCCTATTCAAGATATCGACGAATTGTTACCAATTCAGACGAAAGTGAAGTAGTTAATTGGAAAAATTACATTGTATATTTTGTTTAAGTATTACGATGCGTTTCGGGACGTGTAGTTTTAGATGATCATTCGAGGCGGCGTGACTAGTTCATCTGTATTGTTCCGAGTACTATCGAAATTTCAGATTTGTTAAAATTTTCTAGCGCATGTATCCTGCGCTTTTTTCGACGTAGATAATTGCGAAGTACGAGTACGAAAGTTTCGTAAACATATTTACGAAAATAAGTGTATTGTTGTTTTCGACGCGAATTCAACTACGATGCTTCGATAAATACGTCGTTCGATGGGTATTGTGTGTATTCGCCATCAACATGTTTTTTCACGTCAAGTAAATACGTATTTTATCCGTAATTACTCGATTATGCATTCCAAACTAATTGCATTGAGATAAACAGCTGATCGTAGATGTTTTCTATTGAAGTTTATATATTTGAAAAATTGTTTTTTGTGAATAGCTCGTTTATGTGTATTTTATGTTTTATTAAGTATGTTTTTATTTTAGAGCTGTATTACTCACGGAAACGAAAAAGAACTAGAAATGATTAGATATTAGTTTTTTAAATGTTTTTTGTGCGCGTTTGAAAGTAATTAGCGTTTTTATTTAGTGAAAACTTTATTCAATATGTTCTATTACCATTTAGGCGTATTGATGCGATTTCTGTTGTTGGAGATTTTGTTTGTGGAATTTTAAAAGATTTTTTGTTTTGCGTTATTCAAAGAAATGATTTTTGTTTGGTTTTAATTGAATTTTATGTTTATTTCGAAGAATTCACCGCTTTTGTTACCAAAATGTTGCTTTATTTTATGATTGTGATTTTATACGGAAATTTTCCAAAAAATATATAAGAATGTGATATTACGAGTTTTTTTTGGTATGATTTTTCAGCTTTTTAATTTGTTCGAAGATAGTCTTGAAGGCATTTATGAATATTCTGTGAATCTCTTTTTCTAACTAGCATTTTCCTTACAAATTATCGATGCGGAGAAAATAAAGACATTTTAGTTTTTGTAAAAATTTAATACTGTATCTCTATCCATAAAATTCAATCAACACATCAGCGAAATTCTGCGTTTGGCAGCAACGATGGTATTTTTCATTAACATAGCAACCGTCAAAGGGCCCACGCCTCCAGGAACAGGAGTTAGATAGTTAGCGACTTGTACGGCTTCTAAAATGAACCACTTTATTTGCATTCGTCAAATATAATGAAAATATTACCTTCGAAATTAACATCCCCGACGAGTTTGGTTTTCGATGAAATCGGATCCGTTATTCTCGTAATTCCGACGTCAATGACAAATGCGCCTTTTTTAATCATATTACCGCGAATTAAATTAGGAACTCCTATTGCGCGTTATTATTGGGATTAGTTGACGAAAAAATGCGTTAAATTTACGATAAATTAAGACCTGTGGCGGATACGAGGATATCAGCTTTATGACAAAATTCCATTAGTTGTTTCTGCGGCGTATGTTTATGGCAAATTGTGACATTGGCTCCGTTACCTGAAACATCGTTTTTTAGTATTTTCAAGGTATATAAAGGTGTTTAAATTTTTCACCTAGTTTTGGTTCGTAATCTGACTGAAGGATGAGAGCTATCGGTAACCCGACGTGTTTCGAACGACCACAAACTACAGCGTTTTTTCCAGTGATATTTGAACCTATTTCGAAAAAGAGAAATGAGAACGAGTTTGAATTACGTTGCAAAAAAAAAAAATCAGCAAAATAGTTACCACTTTCGAGAAGAATAGATTGTATCGCCAAAGCAGTACATGGTATTAAGGCGTCACTTTGTAAAGAAAATTTACCGAAATTCAAATACGTAAATCCGTCTACATCTTTTTCAGGAGATATCCGTTGACACACGGTTTTACTAAAATTCGCCGGTAGAGGTAACTGAAATTATTCAAGTTTTGATTTTTGTACCAAATCACATGGCAAAGGATGTATTGGCTGACCTGCAGTAATATAGCATCGATATTATCATTACGATTGAGATCCTCGATGGTGTTAATTAATGTGTTTTCAGAAATATTCGAACTAAATCGTATCGTATCGGTGTTAATTCCTTCGCGAATATAGCAAAATTAATTTAACGTCAATTTGAAACAAGTATCAGGAATTTTATCGTTCACCGACTACTTTCGCTGCGATGATTTTATTCTTTACGTATAACTCGCTCGCGGGATTATCTCCGATAAGGACTACTGTTAGATGAGGAACTTTGCGGTGATTTTTCAACGTTTCTACTTCATTTTTCAAACTTCCCAAGATCTTATTGGCGATAGATTTTCCGTCTATGATGGTTGCCTTGTAGCGTCTACGAAAGAGCGAAAATTAATTTTAAATATTATGCGATTTGTAATATTAACAAACCTCAGGCTGAGAATTACACCTCTTCGGAAGAGGAATTTCATCTCCGAATGGGTGATTGCACATGAAACTGGAAGACGAAATTACCAAGAATTACATTTCGAAAATTTCTGTATTTATCAAATATTTCGCGAAAATTACTTCAAATGTGATTTAAAAAGTTGTAATCGATCGGCAATTTCGAGTAAATTGTATCAGATTTTTATCATGATTTCAGTCATAATGAGGAGGGAAGGAGAGGAAGAACGAAAGTTGAACTTCAGACTTTATTCTTCGTGCGTATTAATCATCACCAATGATCGATGAACTATTAATTAACTATTGAACGATCATTGCTCAGCAAAATGATCCATGATCAAGTGAAGAGCGATCAATTGATCAAGTGATTAATCATTGATCGCTTGATCGCTACTGCGCAATCATTACCGCGCAGTTGTTGGATTTACGTTTTGGACTTGATAGTTTTCGGAATTAAGCGGGATTTTCGATTGATTGACGTTTCTTCACATTCAAGCGTCGAATTTATAATTATAAAAAATGAATAATTTTTAAAATGTTTTCTTTATTCTTTGAAATAAACAAAATTTATGCAATAAACTCGAATCTAATTTATGTTTGTATGCTTATAACGCATATATTGCGTGAAAAATCGAGTAATCTTTGGAAAAAAAGCTTTCACAGAACTTTTCCCCGTTGATGTAATAAAATCACAGATAACGAGTGAAAAAAAAATCAAAGATGAAATTTCCATTCTAGATTGTTCTCTTTTGCTTGTCTGCAACTCAGCATTGTTCATGATGATACGTTCACAAAAATTAGTAACCTCTAAGCACGTTGATTTACCGTTTTACCAATGTAATATAATTGTCGGATTTATCAGAGCTATTGAACGTGGAAGAAATGGATTTATCGGTTTAGTGAAACGAAGCATTATACAAGCTTTGGTTTATTTTCAGTAAGTGAACGATATATTAGTAATGATACGGCATAGAATTACTGTTCGTTGTATTCGTGATACGAGTATGTTATATGAGGCGTTTATGTTGCCCCAGTTTAACGTATGTCATCGATTGTTGATTATTTTTCAATGATTGAATCATATTCTGCGAAGTGATACGTAATCGTACACGGTGAATTAATTATGTAAATTGCCGAGTCATTTTGTGTTACTAAATTGACTTAATTTCTTTTAGTGTAATATATAATGTATGTTACCATTCGATGGCTAGAACAGAAGATCATACTCAAGACGCTGGTAGTCCGGAGAAGTTGATTACGAAATCTCTACCGTATGAAAATCCTAATGAAACTCACGGATTTGTTGTCTTAGGTGAAGGTAAGTGCATTGTTGTACGAATACGACGAATCGTCAATTAATTCTGGATTTAGTTCCTTCAGTTGATCATAGTACATCGAAGTTGGGATGCCAGCATGTTAACAAAGGCGTAGATGCGACTTCAGTTCGAAAAGGTATCATACGTGCTGGAGGATTCGCCTCGTTAAGGTGTTTAAATTGTAAAAAGTTATCTTTCGGTAATAACGAAGAAAAAAATGTAAGTTTGCGAGTTGGTTTGTTTCATTCGCATGTGATAACGAAACGCCTCTTTTTTTAGGATTTATCGGTGTGCTTGAAATGTGGCGCGTGTAATTGCGAAGATCACGTGTTGAAGCATTTCGAAATCGTTCACTCGGATCCTCATACTCTATGTGCCAAAATTAAAGGTTGGAGTGTACGGTAAGTGGTATTTCTCAGGTGATTTTTCGCATATTTTGAACATCGTGTTCTTCAGGTGTTACAAGTGTGATATCGAAATACCCGTTGAAAGTAGCGGTAAACTAAAAGAAGGTATAAATTTATTAAAGCAAGAACAAGCCAAACCATCTCGAGTTACTCCAAAAATGACCACTTTCGGTACGTACGCATTGTTTAACGTCGATGAATTTTTTAATACGCGGAATTACATGTAACAGATACCGAAGTAGTGGACGGCGAATCGGAATCCAATTCTCAATGCCGAAATGCGGTAATTTCAACGTCGTCGTTATCCGTAAACGTGGTTCGTAAACCGGGAACGAACCCGAAAGCTTTGTTGCAGTCTCCCAGAGGCTTGGTGAATCTCGGAAACACGTGTTTTATGAATTCAGTGCTGCAGTGCTTAGCTCAAACTCCTTTTTTATTAGATGTCTTACTCGAAATATCTGAACCCGGGGAACAAGTCACGCTAAATATTAGCGAAAATGAAAAAATGGTAATATACTGAGAGAATTATTCGAGCTTTGTTTAAGTACTTCTTTTTTAGACGGTTGAATTAGAGAAATGGGGCCCCCTGACGGAATCCTTGGCGTATACGTTGGGTGAAATGACTCGCGATACGAGCGGAGTATTTCAACCGAGTCAGCTTTTGGATGCGTTGAGGAAAAAATGCCGCAGTTTTATCGGATATAATCAACACGACGCTCATGAGCTTCTTAGACAGTTACTGGATTCTGTGAAAACCGAAGATATCCGAGTAAGTGTTGAGATATCGATGTATCGATATATTCGACATCGCATTAAGAAATGTGTTTCATTGGTAGAGATATCAAGGACATATCTTGACGTATTGCGGTTTGAGCAAGAAATCCCATCCTGATGAGATGGACGAAAAGAAACGAGCTTTGGCGAAAAGTTTAAATCAGAAATTAACCGAATTAGTTAATATCAGACCCGATCAGGTCTTTAAAGGCACCTTAGTTAGTACGGTTCAATGCACCAAGTGTCATCATAGGTCCGAAGTCGTGGAAAGTTTTCTAGACTTGAGTTTACCAGTGTCTTTTGAAAAAGTAAGTACATATTTGAATAAAAAGTGCGCCATGGGATTACTTACATCCACTTTCCAGGTACAACCTTCCACTTTAGCTAGAAGGAAGAATGTTTTCAACGATAACGAAAACAGACCGAAATCTAATCATCAAAAGAAGAAGGAAAGTAAAGCGGCGAGGAAAGCTAACAAAAAATTAGCTAAATTTAAAAAACGTTTGAAAGGTATTTCACGAGCATTCTGCGTATTTAAAAAATATTTTTCTAATCTGTTGATCCTGTTATTCAGACGATGAAATTAAAGGAGCCGAAAATGCCTCTAAAGAGAAAAAAGATATCAACGAATCCGGTTATAGTTCTGCCAAAGCGACAACTCCGGTTCAAAGTAATAACGAAATATCGATAGAAAATAACAGAAACGAAATATTAGCCGAAGCGTTGACCGAAGTGAATTCATCTCCGTCGTCTTCTCCTATTCACGATAACAGTATTAAAGAAGGTACTTAATCATATCACCGAATATATGTCAAATATCATAGATTTATATTTTACGTAGCTCAAACAAACGGCGCTTCTACGCTTAAAGACGAACCCAAGGATGAATCGGCCTCTACTAGTTCCTGTTCCGTGGCCAATGCTGCCAACCCGGCCAACTCCAGCGATAGTAACGTACGTCGTCGAAAGTACAATTTCTCGAGTGGAAAATTTAACCGTAACGTTTTTAGGTTTCTCTATCGTCTAATTCTATGAATTGCGTCGCCGACGGCCTATTCGCATCGGGAACTCCTGATATGCGATGCAAACTCGTGAACTCACCAGCGGCATCATGCGACACGCCCGCGGCGTCATGCGACGCGAGTTCAAGCAGCAGCGGAAGCAACAGCGATGATAAATTCGACGATGAAAACTACGATAACGAAATCGACGACGATGAAGCGGCCGACGGAGACGATGATGGGTCCGCGGACGACGACGTCGATGATGATACCTCCGAAGATGAAGGGGTCAACGCTACGTTACAGCCTGCGACCAAATACGACGATGGTTCTATACTTTCATGCTTAGCTCATTTCACAGCGCCGGAGATATTGACTGGGAATAACAAAGTGAAATGTGATTCGTGCACCGATCGTCAAAATAAAGGTGAGTTACAAGCGTTTTAATCGGTTGCATGTTAATCATGAATTTTTTTTAGATATCGGCGAAAACGAAAAGAAAAAACCAGTTTATCAACCGGCCACCAAGCAACTACTCATTAGCTCGCCTCCTCCTGTTTTAATCCTTCATCTGAAACGTTTCCAAGCCATGTATACGAGTCTGCGAAAGGTCTCTAAACCCGTCGATTTTCCTCTCATATTGGATATCGGGCCTTTTTGTTCGGTCAAATGTCAAGTAAGTGAATTCGTATATACGTCGGTGAAATATTTTACTGAAATCGCCTTCTTGTAGAATTTATTGGTTCCTGGACAGAAGAAAATTTTATATTCGTTGTACGGTGTCGTCGTACATAGCGGATCTTTGCAAGGAGGTCATTACATCGCTTACGTCAAGGTGATAAATATTTCTAATATTTCGACGCCGAGGTGAAAATATTCTATTTTTTGGTTATTTCGCAGGTGAGGAAACCTGTCGAGAAGAATAGTTACCGTCGGGTATTTTTGCCGAAATCCGCGAGTAACTCGTTTCAAATAGAAAATTTAGAATTAGATAATATCGAAGAGAGGATAGAAGATCAGAAGAATAAAAGCGCCTGGTATTATATCAGCGATTCGAACGTATCGCCTGTTATGTCCGAAGAACAAGTTTTGAAAAGAGAAGCATATCTGTTGTTTTACGAACGGATTTTTTGATATTCGTATCGTGTTTTATTATATGAAACATCGATTAGATATATTCGATGTAAATGAACTATTTTACGTTATCGTTTACATTATATAGTTGAAATTTTCCTCCAATTGTTTTGATGTTGAGCGTTTCGTTATTTGTGGCTGAGAACGTGTAGACGTGATGTAGCCTGGTTGAAAGTATGTTAGTGCTTTGTAAAAATTCCTATGGTAATTTATTTTTTTGACGTCGAACCTTTGCAGGTCGGTCGCGTTGTTTTGTTTTGAAAACTGTACAAAAAATATTCGAATTTCGTAGTGTAGCGGTTACTTCTATGCGTATTTTTCTCTTTTTAATATTGTAATATGTGATTTTTGTATAATAAATTTGTTGGAATGAATTATTTATTAACAAAATGCGAATAAATTTTTTCGTTTTGGAATTAACGAGGTGTTTTAATTATGTTTTTTTCAGGTGAAGTAACTCCGAACCTAATTAAAAGGTTGAATTAATTGTTCAGTGAGATCATGGAAATGGAAAAAAATTATCAATGAAGAAATTCGTATAATAATCATTAATTCAATACGACGAATGTACACAATTACAGTAAAAACTAATCGTTAGAAAATGTTGATTGACTGAAAACAATATTGTTTCACAAAAATTCTAAAATATAGCGGGTCTTCCCACGTTAAAAGGCAATTCATCACTGATTGAGTGAACACACCTCAAGTTTTTTTCTCCCTCCACACCACCTACCATACCATACCACTAACATATGACAAGTTATGTAACCTCTGACCGAAATATATGTTTTCAAAGTTAAGATTTACTATTTTCATTTTCAATTGAGAAATTGAAGAAAATTCAAAGAACGAAGAACGTTGAGAAGTTCTTCAAAAAATCATTTGTGAAGGTCTCGTTCGTTCTTCTTCGTTCTTTGCTTTTCAAGTTCTTGTTCTTGTTCGTTCCTAAAAAAAATTTTTTTGAAAATTTTTGTTTTGTTTTTTTGCGTTTTTCGTTCACGTTCTTGTTCGTTCTTCTATCGCCGGTTTTTTATTTCTGCTGTTTTACGGCGACGTGCACGATTTTACGATATATACAAGGTAACAATAAAATTACAAACGTTTTTATTTTTTTCGAATTACGCGAGCGAAAACGACAACATATAATACAGATTGCACCAATCAGCGATAAAAACTAAATATTATACTGCAGATTGCACCAATCAGCCAATCAGTAAGTTCAACTTTGACGTAAATGCGGCATCAAAATACCAAAAAAGTTGTTCGTATTTAAACACAATGAAGGCGTCGGTGGAGGGAAACAAAACATCTTATTCGAAATTTAAATATCTAGAATGAGAAAAATCAATTAAATCATCAATTTTATTCGTGTTACATTAATTACTCATTTGATATACACTACAAATAATTCCGGTATGTTTATCGATTTATCTTAACATAAAGAACATTTTAAAATAAAGCCAATCTATTCAAACTTTCGCAGGTTATCAACGCATAAATATACATACGCCGCTACAATAAGATCAAATTATTTCAGCGAAGGAAAGACTTAATTTCTATAGAAAATGTCATTTCGGAACTTGGAGTTTAAAATCCCTTCGAAGCGAGATGATTTAAGAGAAAGTAAATCAATAAATCAATACGCTGTGTCTGAAGTGTACCCAATTGACGAGCTGAAAACCAAAATCAAAGGTATTTCTCATTGTATTTTAAGAAATATTTGAAATATCATTATGTAATTTTTAGAATGTAAAATACGCGCGGGGGAATTCGGCTACGAGTTCGTATTGGAACATTTCCCTACAATGTATTCCATTCTGCATCATCTCGACGAACTCGGTTTTGAAATTTTGAAAAGCTTTTACGAAGACATTGTGGTGAAGCGTGAGTGTGGTTAAATACATAAGCTCCCGTCTTCAGGTCATTATAACTAACGTATGCGTTACAGAGCTGAAATTACTAGTTGCCATCTTGAGCGATTTTACGACGAACGAAAATTCGCGTGCGGAATCACGAGTGGAGATGTTAAACATCACTAAGATGATGTTGTACATTTCGATAGAATTTTTTAAATCGTTTCAGGATAAAATCGAGAAAGAATGTGGTATGAATTTAGACATGGTATGTAAATCGTCGTGTCGTGATATTCAGATAAATAAAATAATTCGATGTTTTCTAGAAATTAAAAAGAAACACCAAGATGACGAAACAACAAGAAGACCTGTGTAATTGGGTACGAAACGAACAAGAACTTTTAATCGTTGTAAAGGAAATTGTGAAATTACCTTTGAAACTATTATGGGACCCTCCTACACCCGAAGAGGCATTCGTAAGGTAAAACAAACCCGGTCCGAATTGTTACTGGATATATGAAATTAACGATTTCCAGCATGATTGCCGACTTTTGTTACTTCGTTTTGCAAAAGCGGATTATTACTTCGAACATGAAGAAACAAACTCAAGATATAATCAATGAACTTTTCGTCATTCTTATTAAGCAATACAATAACGCTATCGGCTGTAAAGTGAACATCGTCCAAGTAAGTAATACTCCCGGGTGATATTCAAATCGAAAATATTCTCGATATCTGTTTTGCGCAGCTACTAAAAAATAACGATAATCTAGAAGCGATCTTAGCTAAAGCTGTAGTATTCATCGTAAAAGAAGGCAACTGCCGTTCTTTGGTGAATACATTAATAGACGAGATAAACAATACCGAAACCGTAAACCAAACGAATAATTCCGCGCAAGAGAGTAACTCTAGCTCGAGATCGCTTTCTAATTTTATCATCAAAATTGCCGAACTCCAACCGGAAGTTATGTTACCATGTGTGGATTTGCTCGTTTGCAATCTCAACCAGGATGTAAGTTACACTAATGTTACGAGGTATAAACCGACTTACATTATTTTCGTTTTGAAGCCCTACAGCTTGAGAATCTGTACTTTGACGGTAATGAAGGAAATAATAGTTTGCCTGTTGTGTCCCACAACTGGTGCTTTATCTGATGAAAACAAAGCACTTCGAGATAGCCTCCTTAATCATTTATTGGAACATGCGATTGATATGAATTCATATGTTCGATCTAAAGTAAGTTTTAACGCGTCGTTAAATAATTTCGATATTAATTTGATATACTTCTAGGTAATGGGACTGTGGTGTACTATGTGGGAGAAAAAAGTTGTCCCGAAGAATTATATCATACCTTTGTTACAACAAGCAACGGGTAGATTACAAGATAGAAATAGTTACGTTGTGAAAAATTCCATAAAGTTGATCACCTCGTTACTAACAGCGAATTTATTCGGACCATCGGTATTTATGCAGAAAGCTACCGAAATATTAATGTGTTTTTTTAACGCATGTAATTTTTAGCTCGATACCGAAGCGGTCGAACGAAGTTTACGAGCTGTAAAACTTCAATTAATTCAAGAGGAAAATAAGAAAAATCAGCCTTCCGTGTTTAAAATATGGTCTTATTCCAAATCTGATATATCGGATTATATCGCTAAACAAATAACTGGTAAAAATATTGCAAAATGATCGACCACCGTTTCTCGTGTATTTGATTTTTACGCAATTCAATACAGATGATGAAATTGATGTCGACCCCGAATGCGACTCCGTAAACGAAGAAAATTCCAATGAAGAGAATCCACCATCATCATCTTATGAAAATTCATCATCAGACGAATTATCCCAATTGAGAAATTTCGTTTTGAAACAAGATTATAAAAATATTTACTTTTTGTTGAGTAAATACGAATCGAAAAATATTAAAAAATTAAAGTAAGTAATCGCGAAAGTGCGATTTTCAACGAGCCATCGCTATAATTATTCGGCTCAGGTTTCTTCAAAGCGTCGGTGATAAAGTACGATACTACGAATGGATCTTGGGCAATTTATGCCATCCTGAAATCGACCCGAAGAAAGATATTTTGGAAAGATTCGCCTTGTGCGCAGATTCAAACGGTATCGAGAAACTTCTCGAAGAACCAGTTCAATCGGATGAAGAAGAGGGTGAAGAAGACAACAGGCTTAAAGAAGGTCTTACATATTACGAAGTATGTATTAACGTGATATATGATTTACTGGTTGGGGGCTTTGCCCACCAACCCCCTCACATTGCTTCGCAAAGATTCCAAATATGAAGTCTTGTTTTTTTATAAAAATCGAATGAATAATAATTATCGTTGAATCAAAATTGCAAAATATCCGAATACAAGGATTACAACAGATACAATCTTGATAAATTACAATAATTACTGTAGAAGTTCGCAGTATTTGTAATTTATGGTAATTTACCAGTAATTTAAGGTACTTTTCCGACAATTTATGGTAATTTACCGTCAAATTTTGTAATTTACCAGTAATTTAACCATAATTTGCAGTAATTTACCGTCGGTTTGTGTATTTTACCACCAATTCACAGTAATTTACTTTCGATTTGTGGTGAGTCACTAACGACGATTTACCATAAATTTTCGGTTTTTCGGTAACTTACCATTAACTTTGCATATTTACGATAATTATCAGTACGCTCGTTCTGGCATGATGAGGTCACAAAGAGAACGGCTATCATTTTATATACTTGTTTACTTGTATATGGATTCGTTTTATTTTTCACGCACATGTTTCAGCATTGCCTTCGTTTCGTCAAACTGATGAACGTAGCTGTTGAGATGATCGGCGAATTGATGATGAATCAGACTACCACCGAGGTCGTCTCTGAAGCGATCGATTTTTTCATAATAGCTCATAAGTCAGGTCTCGAAAGAGCGGATGATGGCGTTAGGAAAATGTTGTTGTTGATTAATTCCAAGGAAGTGAACGTGAAAGAAGCTGTGAAAAATGCGTTCTGCATGTTATTTTTCGAAAGTGATAACGAGAATAAGAAAGAAGCCGCTATTGAGGTTTGTTTCAGCATGTAACGATCTCGGTATTGTCGATTAATTATTTTTTTTTTAGGCCGTTAATAAATTAATACCGTTTTTGAAGAAAGTAACTCACGAACAGAAAATCGCCTTGGAGGTTTTAATCAAACAATGGGTCGTGGACGATACCATAAAAACTGAATTTGTAAATGTAAGTTATTATTTAAAAAAATCTTTCCAAATACTAAGATGCGATTTTTTCGAAGGTATTGTGGGGGAAGTATTCCAGAAAATTGTCCAACGCCAGTATCGAAGATTGTACCGCCGCTGCTGTGTTGATATCCATGTACGCCAAGTAAGTAATCAAACATTATCGTCTCATCAAGATGCAAAATAACGTGAATATTTTTTAATTAGCGGAAAACCCGAAACTGTTAAATGTAACATAGATTTGATCATCAAACACGGCCTGGACCCGGAGAAAAATTACTTTTCTTTTATGAAACATTCTTTAATAATGTTTCGAAGTTTATTCGGCCTGAAAAAAGACAACGGCCAGTTGACTAAGTAAGTATTTATGAAAATGTTACTCGATCGACGGTGATTTATCACAAACGAGGGTATTTTCTACTCGAGGTATCCCCGAGATTTCGAATTGTTTGAAAAATTGACTTTCGTTATTCAAGAACAATTCACCAATTTGGATAACGAGTATTATCCGGAGATTTCAATGGAGGCGATTGCGATTATTTATCGGGTATGTTGGGGTTTAAATTGATGAAATATGGGTTTTTTATTTGTTTAATTATTTTGAATGAATTTTATTTTTAGCTATCAGAGTTCCCGGATACGATTTGCGGAGATATTTTACATCGTTTATATGAAAAACTTTCTACAAGTACGATTTGATTATTTGACGAAATAAATCGTCGATTTAATTTTACCGCTCTTTATAGGTGTTACTGATGAGGGTGAAGTGTTTTGTAATGAAGAAACATTGGCTCGCTTTTTGATAATTATCGGCCACGTGGCATTTTGGTGAGTATGTGTGAAATAACGACGGGTATATTTGACAACCGCGTGGTGCTTTTTTGTAACGCTTTTTCGCGACGATTTTCGATTCTGTGTGCCATAGCGAAGACACGAAATTGTCAAAATTTCGCGGTCGATTTTATATTTTTCATCGGTTTTTTCGAATTTCGACTGTGACCTCGATTAGGCGAAATTTCAGTAGGAAATGAACGTGCTTTGAAAATCGTACCGAAAATATCAATTGGTTAATTTAAAAATAAACACGTTTCCCAGCGAATGGCAATATTTGGAAAACGACGTACTGAACGAAGAGAAACGCCGGCACAATTGCGAAAGACGTCAACAGGAGAAAAATGATAAAACAAAGAGTAGCTCCTCTAAGGATTCGGCATCTCAAAAAGTACTGTTTACGTATATTATAATCTATGGTGTTTGTAACTTCATAATAATTATATCATTTTCATAGAAAAACGACGATAACAGCATTTCTGATCAATTCGAGGACGATACTCAAGCATCGGTTAATGAAAAAATTTCCGAATGGGTGAGGAACGTCTGCGAAGGGGAATTACTCAAGGGGAATAATTTGTTGAAAAAATTAAGGTGAATATATTTTCCAAAAAGTGATGTTTTATTGGTGGCGCTTCAAGTTTTTTTTTCTAGTTCGCTCGTATTGCACGTGTGCAAAAATCCGATAAAATATAACAGCGCGAAGTTAAAATCAGCTGTTTCTTTGTCGTTATCTAAACTTATGATGATATCGCAGCCGTTCTGTCAAGAACAAATTCAGGTAAATATTTCTCGATCTTTCTTATCGTTCGATAATTCATTCGTTTATTTTTCAGCATCTGGTTACTATGCTGGAAAATTCAAAAGAACCCGATGTGAAGATTAATATTGTCTTGGCATTCGGCGATTTAATGTTTAGGTTTCCAAATATCATGGAAGAGTATACTAGTAATTTTTATAATAGGTTTGTATGAAGAAATTTCTCTAGATCATCCGGGAGGTGAAGTTTCCTTTTATTCCAACCGACCAAACGAATATAATTCTGCGAAATTTCAGATTAAAAGATGAATCGGCTGATGTAAGATATTCGACGTTAATTATAATATCGCATTTAATCACAAATGAAATGGTCAAAGTTAGAAGTCAAATGTCTGATGTCGCGTTATGCTTGGTAGACTCGGATGAATTAGTTAGAAGTGAGTTGCGAAGGACAACGTGAATTATCAACGTATTAATTACGACGCTTATTCGGACGTAGGTCTCGCCACGAAGCTATTCTACGACATTAGTCAAAAAGGTAATACGTTATATAACGTAATGGCCGATATAATTTCAAGACTCTCGCACCCGGATCATCGTCCCGATGAAAAAACTTTCCAAATAATTCTAAAGTAAGAGGTACTCGGCGGAGTACTCGTATTTTTACGTAAATCTAATTCCCATCTCTTTTTGCATCAGGGTGTTGATGAAATTAATCACAAAAGATCGGCATATCGATTCAATCGTGGAAAAGTTATGTCATCGGTTGCGAGGAGCCGAAGATGAACGTCAATGTGTAGATTTATCGTATTGTCTCACTTTAATTACATATTCGGAGCGATCTATTCAAAAATTAGTCGACAATATCGCATGTTACGCTGATAAATTAAG
Source organism: Maconellicoccus hirsutus (assembly GCA_003261595.1). Taxonomy (NCBI): domain Eukaryota; kingdom Metazoa; phylum Arthropoda; class Insecta; order Hemiptera; family Pseudococcidae; genus Maconellicoccus; species Maconellicoccus hirsutus. The sequence goes on from QBDW01002203.1 coordinate 25,505, forward strand.
TTACGCCAAAGTACATAAAAACTTCTCCGTCGTCATTATGAACTGTAAAAAGCTCAAAACAAATAAGGTAGTAAAATATAATATAATCGTGTGATATTCACGTTAACGCGAATTCTCACGATTTTCGTAGCTGGATGACAAAACCATATCCGAATTAGAAGAAAAAATCGACATTATTTTGAACAAAGGAATCGATAATTTAGAGATGGATTTTCTTAGAGCTCCTAAAACTCCAGCACGAGCCAATATGTCGACGCGGACGCCGAGAAAGGTCGATAATACTGTTTGTGAAACTCGTGAGTTATTTTGTATTTTGGCAAAATGCGTTTAGCGATATTTAAGCGATGATTTATTTTCAGCTCATGTGGCTTCGACGAGGAAACCTAGATCGAGAACAGTCCGCAAACCGGTGTTAGATAGTGATGATGATGAGTAATGTGATGTTTTCGATTTCGTGTTTAAGTTTTATTCGAAGTTTATTCGTTTCACGCGTTTAACGTTATATTCGACGGATTTATTGAATTGTATGTGTGCTCGTCTTCTAGTGTAATGTTTTGTACGTTGTTTTGTAAATTAAAAACTTTTATGGATTTATCGTTATCAGTGTTTCTTCGCCGATTTGTGCAAAAATTCAATTCCTCTTCTTCGTCTTTTAGAAAAAGCATTATTTCATGTCATACGTTGAAAATGGCCGACCATCATTTTGCTTGGGATAAAAGTGGTTGCAAATTGAATAAGGAACGTTTTTCGTTACGAGTAATTCTTTCGTATCTGCTCAAATTTCGCCACAATTTCACTGCAAGTCAGTACCGCCAACGAAATTTTTTATTTAGGGCGGTTTTCTCAGAGTTGAAAAGTTTGAGAGAATTTTTGAAATAAAAGTTGATGGAAATTTGAAAAAGAACATATTTATTAATTTTTTCGTAAACCCACTTTTTACCAGTTAACATCCACTTCGCTCATCTGTCCAATCAAAAAGGCCGCCATTTTGTATGACTTTTTTGAATTTCGCTTCAACATGTTCCTTAGTATACTCGCTCTTCGAAAAAGAAACGTACCTGTTAAATTCGAAGGGGGTTACGAAACTCTACTTTGTGGGCCACCCAACGATATTCACGCTTCGGTTAAAAATTTATGAAATATTAATTCCGAAAATAAATGAATTTCAAGATTTATCAAAATGTTGGAAAGTAATCGAATAAATTAAAATTTAGCGCAACACATGCATCGTAGTAATTATCATCGTTCACGTAACTCAATTTAAAACTTTTCCTATCAGATCTTTCGAACGAATTTCCGTCGCTGATTATCGCACTAACGTCTCAGCATCCCTTTCAGAAATGTCTGAAGTCTACCACCTTGCCACACCCTATCAACAAATGAATTCGCGCCTTTAATTTCACGTCTAGAACCCTGATACAATATCGTAATTAAAAGCGAATAAAAGCGTTATACAAGGTTACCGATGCGCAATAGTCGCACGGTCAGGAATCGATCCATTGAAGAAAATTTCGTTGAAAAAAAAAGACAGCTTTTCATAACAGAACATTGTGTATATTCGCATGCTAGTGAAACAGATGCGCGTAACATCTTCGTGCTCTATAAATATCACCCGTTATGTAAATACGGTCTTAAAATAAAAAATTAACCAAGTTCGTTGTTTGCGCGGCATTATGTGATTCATTTCCAATCACGGATTCCCATTTGATACGCGACACTACCAAAGTGCCAACCATTTTATATTAGCAACGCAGGGCATGTCGATTAAGGTAATTACTATTTTATGCAATTATTTCACGTATGAATTGGAAATTTTCATTCGATAATAATCCACCGATAAATAGAAGCTTTTTCAGTTCATCACTTTGGATTTTAATTCGTATTATATTCATTTCGAAATGAATTTAATTAATGTGAAATATGTGTCAGAATTATACGTTGGTATTTCATAAATCAAAACACTCCGGAATGAATTTCCGTTCCGTTGAGAATAAGATGATAATTTAGTAGGTGTAGGTACCTACATTTGCCATGCTATGAAAAGCCTTGAAAGCGAACGCGAAAAGTTCCACAATGTTGAGTTCAAGGATGCTGGAAATGTGTTATCGCATTTGATTGCACATTCGATGCTAAAACGCCACATGTCAATATTTCAATTCTCTTTCTGTTTGATATCTTCAATTAGTTTGGTAAAGTAAATAACCCTTCAAAACAAATCGTCGGATTTTTTTCATCAACGCCCTCATTATTCGTATACTCTCGCAGCGCGATCAATACCATAAAAACCTGTTGCATATTGTTTCAAATCATCGTAGATTTGTTTTGAAAAATGTACCAAAGTTGCAACACTTTTCGAATTAATTCGATCCGTAGGTTTTAAAAAAGAAAACAATGGATATTGGAGTAATTTTGAAACAAGCAGAGGGTAAAGTCACAGTGTAGAAACTTGGAAACAAAGTTAATTTCCCGACATGACGTTGTAAAATTTCGAAGCACAATTTGCGTATTAAATGTTGAAATCAATTATGCAAATTCACCAAGAGCCATTTAGATCTCTGCATAACAGTTTTCACGCTATAATGATCGAATTAATTTCGCATATGAAAAGAAACTCGTGGATATTATAATTACTTCGATTATTTAACAATTTAACCTTCCATTGATGACATAACATAATCACTTTTATCACCCTTCCCCTCCTTTCTTCATTTTATAATTTATACATACGAAGGTGGCTCATATGAACTTCGGAACTTGGGAGAGTATGTCTCAATTTATGAATTAGAAATCTGCGGTTTGAAGCAATGAACTTCTTGTGAAATTTCCTGCAAGAGTTATCGTACAAATCGAAAAAAATGTTTAAAACTGCAGATTTTATTTTAAAATGGTGAAAAACAAATTCACGTCGAGTAAAAAGGTACAAAAGAATGACCAAATCATCCCCATAAACAGTTGATTTTACCCTTCCACTTTCGAATCCAATCATCACGAGAATTTTGGTGATAAGTCAAGGTACCACGAATATTTTGCTAAGGGAACCTCTCGCATGCCATCGCTTGGGAGCATTAAACGCGACTATTTTTGAGGCGAAATGAAAATTTTCTTGAAAATTACAAAATGAATTCTAAAGGTAATCCACTTGTTTTTATTTCTCGACGAAAATGAACGTTTTAATTGTTTTTGTAGTGGATATCAAACACGACAAAAAATTATAACAAATGCTCATTATTTCGCTGTAACTTGAGAATTATTAATGTTGCGTCGTTTAATCAACTTAATTAGGCTTATGAGCGTAATAAACGTCGTCTCGTTGTCACCATAGGAAGTTATTTTCTCAATATTCGCTAAAATATGATTTAAACTATTTCGTTCTGAAATTTCATCGCATCGTAATGAGCTATTTAATGCTCGAGTTTGGAATATTTATCATCGTTTGTTGATAATTATCAAAGATATTCGGAATTATGAATGTTTTCTGTGTTGATAGCAGGAGATTTTCTGCGTTGGCTGAAATTTTTGGTGTAATGTATTTTTCAAGTTTCGAGTTTTTTCCTCGAGATTTCCTTTTGTTTACACTTTTTATCAGTTTTTTAGGTTGAATTTCAAAATAACAGTAATCTAGGTTCACTTACCTTTTACCATCAAAAGATGATTTTAAAACTGACTTCCAATTTCCTGTAAAATATGTTAGGTACTTCATAAGTACAACTTAACAATCAAATTATCCACGACCCAAATACTTCGACAGGTAAAAAGGAACATAAATACATTACATATCATAATACACAAGGTAACGTAATTTTCTTACGTTTGTAAAATTTCAAACATAAGCAATTTTTCGCATATGATAACGTAAACACTAATACATTTCGTTAAACAAGTACCGAATACAAATACAAAGAAATCAGAAGCTAGTAGGTAAGAAAATTTCATCACAAAGTAGTAAACTACTTTCGAACTGTTCATTTGGCAAATGGTAAAATCAATCATTTATAGAAATAACAAAATGAAATATGAGACAAATGTCAGCTTCCATGACCTTGGGCGTTCTTCAAGTAACATATCGCACCCTACCTATTCAGGCGACTTCCATTACACCGTCGAGTACTCGAAAAGGGGAGTTAGCCGGCGTTTCCTTAGAAACGCGATGTTCTTTGCGAGAGGATGATATCGTCGTTTGATGAGATTTTATACGCGTCTCGCATGTAATACACGTATCGAATTGTTCAAGCTGTAAGTGCATTAAAAATTGTATTAATTCGAAGGTTACATTTTGTATTGGTATATTATTATGGGTGGAAATTCGATCAATAAAATGGAAAATGGTTATCGTATTTCAACCCTGAATAGGTACTCAGAGTACTTCAACTTATTCAACACATCGCAAAAAATATTGCGTAGTTTGTAAAGGAAAACCAATTAGCGTATTTCACGTACTTACTTTTTGCTCGTTAATTTAATTCATAAAACGACAGCTGCGAATAGATTGTGGTTTTTTCAGCATTTGTTATCGATTCTGTGCACTTTTATGTGTATTCTGAATTGAACGAAATTATCAATATCGTGATAACAAAATGATAACAGTAAACTTACCTACATGATTATATAAGGCGTTTAATTGACCTTAGTTTACTTGATGACAATTTTTGTTTTTGAATGTAATTTTGTAATAAATATTGGCATATTACATACAGTCGTAGTCATCAAGAATACCGACCAAAAATTTGAACGGAAATTCTCCAAAAAGTGGACAGAATCTGAGATTGCAATTAGACATCAGTACCAGGTACCTGACTAGTGACGTGACTACCTGTTGACCAAATACATTGGATATTGGAAACAAAATTCGATACGTTTGATTTCAAGTGAAATTAGGCTCAAGTTTTGAGAGGTTTTAAAAACTTGTCTAGTCGTCAGTCGGACCTCCACATTTGTAAACAGTTTTCTTACAAGTCCCGTTCGGGCTACTTCGGATGTTTTCGGAAGTACTTCAAATAAGATGTAATTCTGGAAGAGTGATGTTAACAGTTAATTTTACACATTTATAATAATTAAAACAATAAAATTAAAGATTTTGCCAAAATTACTTTGATAAGTTTAGGTAACTAAGTAATATGACCACATCTTCAAATCAAACCAATTATTAAAAAATTCGATACTTTTGGATTGGAAGCGTGTATCTTTTATATTTTAAAATCAGTTTTTACTTAAATGAAAGTGATTTTACGTACCAGTAAGCTACATAAATTATATTAAAATTAAACTGAATCAATAAAAATTCATTTTTTTATTTGTTATCAATCGCGATAATCACCATTATCAAATACACTACTGCACTCGTAATGTTTTCGAATATCCCCGAACATACCCGAATATACCCGAAGAGGACTTGCAAAAAAACAGCTTACGAATGTGAGTGTCCGATTACACCAAGTTTAGCTTTCAGCTACTTCAACAAATCGAAGATGAAAATGCGAGGAAATGGCGAAATCAATACGAGTATGTCGTGAAAAATGACAAACATCGTCGATCCTTGAGAACTGAAAATATCGTGCAATTTTTTACTAAATGAAAAAATTCATCGTATAGATGGAAAGATAACTGATAAACCACCACCGTGAATTAAATCAATAATTAAAATACCTAAAAGAAAATCCACGTCGTTCATTCTTCGACATTATCTTCATCTCTTTCTTCAACCTTAAAGAAGCATAAAAATATATTTGATTTATTCAAAAGCGTCCAGCGCTGTATAAAGTTATAACATATAAAATCAACGAAATATCCACATATTTAAATCACAGCAATAATTGAATACATATACGAAAAAAAGTGCATAATACAAATGAAACGGCGACGTAAGAATATAAATATCCAAATAAACATTTATCTTTTCGATGGCTCGTAAAATTCTCAAGCGTAAACTCCGCGTAAGTTTTCGATAAAAGCAAACGTGCCACCGCTTCCGTGAATTAACCAATAAAAATAAACTCTTAACATGACTAGATAGGAAGAAAAGATGTTCGAAATAGGGTCAGAATTATTTACAATAACAATACAATCTCAGTACATAATCGTTTATGCAATTACCTTGACTACCGTACGTATTTATGCGGCTAACTGATCCGATGACTAGAAACACGCGTTCAACAGCTTTGTACTTGACACTAGCTTCGAAAACACCTCCTCCGGGTGTTGTTTTCACGATAATCACGTAACTGGATTCGGATTGGTTTGCGATTTTTTCGTATTTATCGATTCGTTCGATAGATGCGTCTTCGATGGTGTGTAAATTTAGACGCGAACATTGACGGTGATTTTTGAGCATTTCGTTGACGCGATCTATAACCGCGTACGCAGCTTCCGTTACTACGGCATCGTGCACGTTTAACGATTCGACGTTGTTATGACAGGTACAATAATGTTTCGGTATCGCGGCATCGGCACATGTACGATTGGCGGATACCGCCAAAAATAAACTAGTCTGGCGTACGAAATCACGCTGCCGAGACTCAATTTCGGTATCTTCGATTCGCGTTAAATTCGCGAAATCGTGTAATGTTTCGTATAAATCAAACGGCGTCGTGAGTTTGTCGATATTTGCGCGTAAATTACGTATCGCCGATTGATACCGTGTCCGGAACCAGTGCGGGAAAACGAACCACAGCATAGGCAGACGTTCTTCCAAATGACCTTGGAATGTTTCCCGGAACGATCCCCAACGCAGGCCGTGATCGCTGACCAATATCAAGACGGTGTTGTTAAGTAAATTATTGCCATGCACGTGACGTAGAAATTTCAACACCGCGTTATCTCCCAGCGGCGAAAGATTGAAGTAATCGTGAGTAAAACTGCTGCTCCAAAATAACCCGAAGAATTTCTTATTGACGAATTTTTCCATAAACTTGGTCGCGTAGTCGAGTAAAAAATCTAGATTTAGTTTTGAACCTATGCATAGAAAACAATTCCCTGGTTTTGTATGACCGATTTCCGATTCGGCCTGGATATTAAAAGGTCGTAAGTAGTAATCAGTCGGTTGTTGTCGGAATCCTCGTTTCATGTAATTGAACACTCCGATGTTGCCCGATTCTTCGGCGAAATTTGTTCTACAAAAATTACCGCGAATTTAATAATCATATTGTAAACAGATGATCACCTTTATTACCCACCTGTACCCAAATTCTTCGAAATGTCGCCAAATAAACGCGCATTCATCAAAAAAGCTGTTATCTGAATGCCAACAAGTATTCTTCAATTCTTCGACAGATTGTCCGGAAAACATTGGGATAAAATTTGGAAACGTATTATCGCCCACTTTATTATATCCGAACATCTCAATACCATGCATTTCACTCTCCAAGAAATGATACGACATCATCATTTGACGATGGAAGTTCAAACGTGATAACGCATCTAGAGCTACGATAATTACGTTGATATTGTTATCAGATTGGTTGGCTTTTTCTGAACATCTTTTTTCGACTTCTTCTTTCATAGGCACAAATGCGAAAAAATCCTTGTAAATTGGTTCTTGAATTTTGCCATTTTGTTTGCCAGTTTTATGACAAAGAACGCGGATGAATTCGGTATTTTGTAAAATTATCGTGGGTTTGTTGAAGTGTACTTTCTTCTTCTTGCCTTTGTATCTGTTTGAAAAATTAAATTAAATGTAGAAATTAGACGAAGTTCCTTCAAAATGATATTAACGATGAATTGATGTACACGACGAGATAATTCTTGCCAATCTGTAATTCTGCAGGAGCTATATAAATCTTGATTTTTCACCGTGTACAAGAAATTGCCTATTTGCGCCGTCAAATTATGCGCTCAGAGGGAAGATTCTTTTGTAGTTGAGTGAATAAACCATATAATTGTTATTCATAGTTGATTGTGAAATTCAAATTTTGAGACGATATCGAGCCGGTTTTTTTACAGAAGCTTAGCCGAAGCTTGGGTGATGGAATGAAATCAATTCGTTTCGTTTCACATAACGTTTCAACAGGTTTTTCCAATTTTGTTTCGTTTCTTCGCTGAAATGATTTTGTTTCGTTTCGTTCTTTTCTTCCAAAAAATTCATCAAAATCAATCTTGCCAAACAAAAAATAAACAAAAAAAATCAACTTCTGATGTGTCTGTGGTTTCTTTTCTACTTGGTAAACCTTTTAGCATGATTTTCTGGGAAGTATCCCAGTAGGAGCACTGAACAAACATGTATTTCGTTGAAAAATAATGGAAAAATCACAAATTGAATGTTTAAAATTACAGTAACGGAAACGAAATGAAATATTTCGTTTCGTTCCACATTCGGTTACTTTTTTTCCAAACAAAATCGTTTCGTTTCGGATAACGTTACAGCAACTTTTTTGAAAAAAGTGCGTTTTGTTTCGCGTTTTGTTTCTTATTTCGTTCCAGCACTCCTGAGCCGAAGACGTAACTTCGTATGTGAATAGTAAATAATACCAGGGGGCTTCGCTCACCCCCAGCTCCCCCCTCTACTGTACACCTGCCGTACACTTTTATGAAAATTACCAAACAAAACACAATAGTTTGGCAAGCTCAAAATTGTACTGCAGCTAGTCATCTGCAGGAAATACCCGTTTTAAAATTAACGCGTCAAGTGTTGATCAAGAGCTTTCGTTAAAAAAAACAGCTTTCTAACTATAACAGGAGCTGAATAAAAATTATATGAACTTTATGATAATTGTAAGATACGAATTCGGAAACTTTACTCACATCACGTCTCCATCCAAATACGTTTCATCATCGTTTGAAGGCTTCGCTCGGAAAAACTCCTCGTACTCGCAACTGAGATTTTTTTCGCCATAATACTTCAGCGCAGCGTGATCAACGTTCAATGTATTATTAACATCGTGAAACAACGCCGGTTTCCATATCTTTGGTGGTTTCGCTGTATTCGACGAATTGGACGGTTTTTCTACACGTATATCGCACTGAATCGCGGCTGCTTTTTCGATATAAGGATCGACCAGGGGACCGAAGGCGTACATTGCTGGTATTCGGCATCCTTTTTGATCGATGAGGAAATCGTTTTGATGTTGGATTTGCGAAGCTTTATCGCTGTCGTTTGATTTCTCTAAAAAGTAATCAATCGCGTTGGTGATTCTAATTACGACTTTTACGTTTGATTTTCTCACTTACTATGAAATGTAAAAATTCGCAGATTTCCGTCGAGCAGTAATTCTTGATCGTAGTAGAAATGTAATATTAGCATGCAACAAAATAATGCCAAGAAGGCAAACAGACATTTTTGTTTTGAGTATGGTGTCTTGATAGGTTCATCAAGGTAGCTGTAAGCATTTTGTTCGTCTTTTCTTAGCCGTCTGCAACGTGATACAACGAAACCAGTGAACTTGGTTGATATAACACAAATAAGCCATATTAACTTCTTATTTCGTATAAAAATGATAAATTGAATGATATATCGTGCTTACGAGTAACGAAATATAAATTGAGAAAAGTTATTTTTCATAGTATGTTCTAGCCTTCTACGAATTTTTTAGTACGCGTAATATCCTTGATAAATGAGGATGCACTACTCGCGTACATTGTTCTGTATTTTTAAACTCATACATGACCATCTCCCAGACTCCGTACACATGTTCGACATCGTTTACGATTTCTCATGCGTATGAAAAAACAATCGATAAAACGCGGCGCCAAAACCACAGAACGTTGGACACACTACGAGCGTGTAATTTTTTCAGGAACGTTTTTTTGGTCCTACCCAATGATTGAAACGTACTTAGTAGTAATTTCTAGAGAATTTCAAAATGATAACGTAACTTGGACGTGAAAAATGCAGTACTTTTAATAATCGATGCGGTATTGATAATAAACACTCCAAGCCACTTAACCTTTACCTGCATCTCACGTCAGGTTCATCTCCGAGCATCATCTCTATCACGACGGTCACCACCCATATATTCGGACGTTACGAACGACGCATATTTTAGAAAACAGATTCGCATAATTATCACACATATATCTACTCGTTACAACGAACAAACACTGATAATAATATCACGGAACGCGACGCTTGTCTCAGCGAATCCACTCGTATCACTAAGTCTCGCCTCGATTCGAGAAAATTCCCATCGTGAGATTTTCCATCCGCTATAGGGGAAAAAGAGAAAATAGGAGAACGGCGTAAGCGAAAGATAGCTGGTGAAAATACAAAAACCACTTCGCCCGTTTCCACTTTCGCAGTCAATATTCATTACATAGGGTTACGAATTTCGTTTTTCGCATGCCTACGAAGAAGCATCGGTATTTCTCCTCTTTGTGCTGCTGTTTCCGACGTATACCGGCGTGTTATATGTTTCCGCTGTCGTCGTAAATTTATCGCAAGGGTACAACGGTGCGCTGGAAATCGTACACGATGTAAATTTTAATACGCCTTCAATGGAGGTTGTAGTTTTTAACGTGAAAATGAACGCGATTCGAATACCGACTAATGAACATTTCGCTCGTCGAAATCTACCTTCGTGTGTAATGCAAAAATTTCCATAAGTTCGAAAAGGTAATTAGATAAGCTTTTACGCTTTGTAGTACATCCGCGAAGCGATCTAGTCGCGCAATCTGGTTCGCTGCGAGAATTTAAATTTAACATGTTGCCGATACTTTGATAAGACGTAATTGTATTATTACAGATGACATGTTACAAACCATCGATGCTGGAAGAAGATGCGAGCAGCTTAGGATCGATACATTTGTCCGAAGGCGTGTCTTCAACGGCGACTCATATACGTTACCATAGTGTAAGTAAACCATACAGAATCCCTATACAATATCGACATTTGACGCGCCTTTCCCAAAACATTAAACCGTATCCCTGCTAAAAACCCAAACCTAGTCTAAGCATGGGTTTTCTTTTTTAGTGTCAATTTCATATCAAACCGCAAGCACGCTTCATTTTGCTTTTTTCGAAAACGGGTTAAATAAAAATCACCTATTTAATCAAATTATTAATACTGCGTCTAATTTGTGTGTCATAGGGACCGTACGAAATGTGTTATATAGAAAACGTAGGCTTATCTAACAGAAAGAAAAAAACAAAATGGACTTCCGAGCTTTGTTTGATGTTATGCGTACGTATTCTTCAATTATGTAGTTGTTTCCGTACGTGTGATTGCCTTATCAGCTCGTAATAATTATTCCTGAAAAGTGTTCAAATACCACCAAACTAACATATTCCGCATTGCTAAGCTGAATTTCAGATTGCAAGAAAAATCATACTAATATTAACGATCGAATCTCTACGTATTTTTAATTTCCACCGAAATCTTATGTTCGTTCATAACTCGTAAGAAAGCTGTACTTTTGGATTTCACTGTACGACTAACAAAATCAAATGTCTGTCATTCGTCTAAAAATATTATCCAGATGTAAAGACATTTCGATGATTATGTATTTAAAATATCGAACAGTTCATGTAATTGTAAATACGTTGTCGAGACGGTGATAACCTGATAAGAATAGAAAACTGTTTACGACAGTTTGAAAATTTTTCCAAAGGTTCGAGTTAAATCATGCAGAAAATTCGATCTTTAAATAAAAGGCAAAATTAAGGTGGGGGAGGGGTGTAATGCTAAAATTTGCTGACTAGTGGGGGTTAAAATAGGGTGTCATAAAACCAAAAAATACTTTTCATTTTTGCCATATCGTAGTAAGTTTAACCCTATTACAGGGTATCTAACAGGTAGTGAAAGTAGTGAAAAAGTAGTGATTTCAAAAATAGCTCATGAAAGTAGCGAAAAAGTAGTAAATTTTGTCAAAAAGTAGCGCAAGAATGAAAAAAACCAAAATATTATTGAAAAAATTACTCAAGAATTGTTCATTTTTTATATTATTGGCAATTTTTTGTGTATTGGCATTTGGCAACACTGGTAAAATGTGTGACGTCATATACTTTTTTTCAATAAACATAAAATAGTGTGTTAATTTTTTACAATTTAAATTTGTTTTCCTTCAAAATACAAATTTTCTTCTAATCTGAAATTTGATCTTTGTTGATGGGATAAAGAGGGGGGAGGGGAGGGATGGTGAAAGTGAGAGATTTATTGTAAAAGCGCTTGTCCCAGCTGAATGACTCATACAGCACTAGCCCCCTTAAAAAAAAACTGAAAATTGCTGAATATTATAAAAAATTGAAATTGCAGGACCTTATTGTAAGGTTCCTACAATTCCACAACTTCAGTTGTAGATTACATGGGACCATTTTTCAATGTGGTAAACATAAGTAGGTAGCTAGGTACTAGGTACACTTGTTTGTCCTACAGAGCGACATTCCACAATTAATTATCTCGAGTAGTTATAGGAACTTTAGTGCGTTTTCCTGCAAAAATTGGTTATGCAATACACTATACTTGTTTTAAACACGTTCATTTTATCCAACTAACAACCATATTTGCCATTGCCACTCCTGAAATTAAACATTTTGTGGATAAATGCCCAACTGGCAAAATTATTTTCAGATTGACAAAATTTCTAACTCAGTTTCATGGTAAAAATGAAAATATTGATCATTTCGTAGTTAAATGCCGGGTAACCAAGTTGGCAAAATCACTTTTAAGCAATAATTTTCAAAAAAAAACTCATTTCTTTTATCATGTTTGAATGCGATAATATAAATTGCTGGCACAATTCTCCAACATACGAGTCAAATTTTCTGACTTTTTTTCTGGAAAAAATATTGTAGGGGGAGGGGGGGGGGTGTTCTGACCCCAATACCTCCATAGTTCTGCTCCTGCTTGCCATGACAACATATTATATGATGATGACATGTCACCATAACAACATGTCATCTACGAATTCTCATGATAACATGAAAATATCAAGAATCACTCATGAGCATGACACGTTGCCATGACAACATCACTCATGATCATGATATGCCACTGTAACGATGACCTGTCATCTATGACGTATTATTATGACATGAAAATATTAAGATCATTACTCATGAGCATGACACGTTGCCATGACAACCCTTGACGTTTTTTGTAACGCTTTTTCGTGACGATTTCCAATTTTATATACTATAATCAAAATTTCCGGCACGAATCATCAGCACACAAGTCAAAATTGCCGACTTTTTTCTAGAAAAAATATGGGGGGGGGGGTTCCCGCCTCTGTTTATCAAATACAATCGAGTCATTCTTGCCATACTGACTACTGAATTTAAAAAGCAATTTCATTCCTCAAATTCTCAATGAAATACTTTCTTCTGTGAAAAAAATTGAACCACTTACCTTTGCACGAGTTTCTTCCCAACGGAAGCAATACTCTGGTTATTTTCATTCCAGCTGCGTAAAAATATTAGACATGACACGAAGACACATACAAAAATTACATGTCGACTTCAACATTACAAAATGGAGACAAATTCAGTGTAGTTATACAGTGAAAAAAAACCTTAAATTAACATATTGACAATTTCAACGAAACGAAGTAAAAAATTGCATTTCTTATAAAAACAATACACTGCATTGTCTTCGTTATCATGGTCGCTCGTTTCGAATATACCAGAACTTCATCGTGAAAATTTGCGATAGGTATCGTCTAAAGATGTTCGTAATTAACAAATAACAATTAGTGATGCTTTGTTTCGTCATGATTCATCTTTTTGTTGTCGTCTTCGTTCGTACAGTTCACGTGTTTATTTCGATGACCTGTAAAAAGAAAAAAGTATTTCGAATGAACGTCGATATGAATTTGAACAAAAACACGGAAATAGAGAAATAAAGAAAGAGTTACGAACTATGAAATTCATTTTATCTAGATACATGAAAGATGGATAATAAAACGATAGTATTTTTTATTTGATATTACGACAAAATATACGAATCTCGAGCTTCGATTTTATATTTACATAAAACTAAATGACGCCATTTTGTATCCATCATTCTAGTACAATCACGATAGCCCTTTTCAGGTAAACAAATAATGCAGGTAATATGGTTTGTGACTTCCATTAATAAATTCTCTGCCTCGTTGGTTTCTTATATGTATAAGGAAAGGCGCGATAACTTTAGTCGAGATAAATATACTGATAGTGTATGATTTACGCAGGCTTTCTGGAAATGGAAGAATCGGCCGACGCTGGACAAAAGGCTGTTTTTATTACTAGGCGGAATTTTTCTATTGTTATTTTCCATTATTGTGATTACTTTATTAGCGACTACATCGAGCGAAGAACCAATTTACGTACCTTATTTTAAAGGTAGATTATCTTAGGATATGATACGACGGCGTAGCATTAACAATGCCTGATTTCAGTTCCGGCTGGTTGGCAAGATGAGTATTGTTTTTCGGAAAAATGTATCCATACAGCTTCGTACATGTTATCGTCGATGAACCAGAATATCAACCCGTGTGATAATTTTTACGAATTCGCCTGCGGTCGTTGGGTGCTATCGAATCCGATACCAGATGGTAGATCTATATGGGGAATGTTCAATCAACTGGAGCAATCTAATCAATTGATAATTAAAAACGTCTTAGGTATGTACCCAGACGCTAAGTGCTTACCTTTAATAAACTCCTCACATGCGGTTATTTCGCAGAACGAGATAACTTCGCGAAAACCGAATGCGAAGCGGAACAGAAAGCTAAACGGTATTATCTTTCGTGTCTCGATCCGAACGAAACAACCGAGAAATTAGGAGCCACTCCGATGCTCGATTTACTGAAAAAAATCGGCGGCTGGAACGTTGTCGATGATGATTTCGACATCAAACGGTGGGATTTCCAGAAGACGCACGAGAAATTGCAGAATGACTATAGCCTGGGAGGGTTATTCTTCTGGGTTGTGGCCGAAGATGATAAGAATTCTTCCGGGTATATTATACAGGTAATGTGGTAATGGAAATCATCCTCGAGTTGCTCATTCCTCCATTTCTTTTCGCCCAGATCGACCAGCCAGCTCTGACGTTACCGTCGAGCGAGAATTACAACAATATAACCAACAACACGAAACTATTCAACGCCTATTTAGATTACATGACAACGGTACGTTCCTCGAGTATTTAATTCTATGCGACATATAAAACGCGTATTTTCAGGTAGGTACGTTATTAGGAGGAAATCCGAATACGACCAGAGCGCAAATGCAAGACGTCATATATTTCGAGTCCAAATTAGCCTCAATAATGATACCGGATGAAGATAGACGAGACGAGGAGAAAATCTATCACCGTATGAGTATCTCGGAACTCCAGGACAAAGCGCCATTTGTAAGTTGCTAAACCCAAGTCCGAAATATTGATTAAATTCCCATCTTTGTGTAGTTCAACTGGGAGCAATATTTCGTGCACGCTTTCCAACGTATAAATCGTACAATCACCAAAGACCAATACGTCGTTATTTACGCTCTGGAATACATGGAAGCTCTTGATACCTTCTTGAAAGACTACGTCGTCAAAAACGACACCAAAAATAAAACGTAATTATTACAATACATAGACGATGATCCTCCACTGAAACGATCATTTTGCAGAATCCTACACAATTATTTAGTATGGCAAGCTGTCCGAACGATGACCGGATACTTATCGAAACCATTTCGAGAATCGTACAAAGGCCTACGGAAGATATTATTCGGATCGGAGGGTTCGCTGGAGAATTGGAGGTATTGCATTGCCGACACAAATAACGTTCTGGGATTCGCCGTAGGGGCCCTTTATGTACGCGAGGCATTCCACGGGAACTCCAAACCAATGGTAAATACCAGAATTGCGTCACATTCGGTAGATTCTCTAATCGTTATGAATTCCAGGCTAAGAAAATGATCAATAATATACGAGACGCGTTTAAACAGAATTTCGAAAAATTAAGATGGATGGATATGCAAACGTTGTTGTTGGCCAAAAACAAAGCGGATTCCATAAGCGACATGATAGGTAATTTCCAAGGCCACCTAAGGCTTCGATATTTCAAAACCGTGAAATGAAATTGCAAATAAGACCTCAAAACGATACTCGATGGTAGCGGGGAATCCCTAACCCAACATAAGAAGTGAAAACCTCCCAGATATTCAAAAAAAAATGATACGAAAACACAAATAAGACCTTGAAACGGTACTCAAAGATAGGGACGAATCCATGAGAAGTCATCTTCGCTCTTTCTTCTGCTCCATCCGGATCACAGAAGCCATTACAGCTGCAACGCTGGAGTTAGCTACAGCTAAAAAGAAATCCGCGGCGATGTACATCCCGTGGAACGTCTCATCCAAAGAGTACCCGATATAATCCCTTTTTGGTTCTACAATTAAAAAAAACATCAAAAATGAAAGTCTCTTGGACGTTAAAAACAACGAAATAGCACTCGATGGTAGCGGCGAATCCCTCACCTAACTCGATATTGAAAATAAAAATCTCTTGGGTATTTAGAAAACAATAAAATGAAAAGATAAACAAGAACTCTAAACAACTCTCAATAGTAGCGGGGAATCCCCAACCCAATTCAAAATAAAAAATGAAAATCTCAAATGTTTAAAAACGATAAAACCGAAACAAAAATAAAAACTCAAACTAATACTCGACAGTGGCGGTGAATCTTTCACCTAACCCAACATCGAAAATAAAAGTCTCTTCGATATTAAGAAAATGGTAAAATAAAAATACAAACAACTCAAAATGATACTCGAAGGTAGCGGGGAATCCCCCACCCAATTCAAAATCAAAAATAGGAATCTCAGATGTTTGACAATGATGAAACAAGAACCAAAATAAAAACTCAAAATGGTATTCGGTGGTAGCGGCGAATCCCTCACTTAACTCGATATTAAAAATAAAAATCTCTTGGGTATTTAAAAAATGATGGGTTGAAAATACAAATAAGAACTCGAAACAATACTCAATGATAGCGGGGAATCCCTAACCTAACATATAACATCAAGAATAAAAATCTCCTGGGCATTTAAAAATGATAAAAAGAAAATACAAACAACCCAAAACAATAATCAGTATTAGCGGGGAATCCCCAACCTGCCCATCAAAACTGAAAATCTTTTAAAATAATTAAAAACAATAAAAAGAAAATACAAATAAGGCCTTGAAATGATACTCAAAGGTAGAGGCAAATCCATGAGAAGTCATCTGCGCTCTTTCTTCCGCTCCATCCGGATCACAGAAGCCGTTACAGCTGCAACGCAGGAGTTAGCTAAAGCTAAAAAGAAATCCGCGCAAACGCACATCCCAGGGAATATCTCATCCAAAGAATATCCGATATAATCCCTTCCCAAGAACCAAAAGTGACAAACATCAAAAACAAAAATCTCTTGGATGTTAAAAACAACAAAATAAAAACACAAATTAAAACTCATATAACACTCGATGGTGGCGGGGAATCCCTAATCTAACTTGACGGCAAAAATAAAAATCTTTCAGATATTTCAAAACGGTGTATCAAAACCAAAATAAGAACTCAAAATGATACCCGATGGTAGCGGCGAATCCCTCACCTAAATCAGTAACGGAAATGAAATTCTTGGATATTTAGAAAACAATGAAATGAAAACATGTGCAAGAACTCAAAACAACATTCGATGGTAGTGAGGAATCCCTAACCCAATTTAAAACCAAAAATAAAAATCTCAAATGTTTAAAAATGACAAAACAAAAATAAGGACAAAATAATTCTCAACGATGGCGGCGAATCCCTCACGTAACTCTACATTGAAAATGAAAATCTCTCGTATATTTAGAAAATGATAAAATGAAAATACAAATAAGAATTGAGACAATATTCAATGATAGCGGGGAATCCCTAACCTAACATAAGACATAACATCAACAGTAAAAATCTCTTGGACATTTAAAAACGATAAAAAGAAAATACAAACAACCCAAAACAGTAATCAGTATTAGCGGGGAATCCCCAACCTAGCGTAACATCAAAACCGAAAATCTCTTAAAATAATTAAAAACAATTTTTAAAAAATACAAATAATCCAAAACAATAATCAGTAATGGCGGGGAATCCCCGACCTAACTTAATATCAAAACTGAAAATCTCTTTAAATAATTAAAAACAATAAAAAGAAAATACAAATACGACCTTGAAACGATACTCAAAGGTAGAGGCAAATCCATGAGAAGTCATCTGCGCTCTTTCTTCCGCTCCATCCGGATCACAGAAGCCATTACAGCTGCAACGCAGGAGTTAGCTACGGCTAAAAAGAAATCCGCGCAAACGCACATCCCAGGAAATGTCTCATCCAAAGAATATCCGAAATAATCCCTTTCCAAATGCCAAAGTGATTCTAAGATGTAAAAAATTCATGAAAATTTCTTTTTTCCGCCAATTGAGATATATCCTTTTTTAATGGCAGGGGGTGGGGATAATAGGAAATATTGCCTTTGTTATCATATAACTTTAAAATTTCCACACCCCTTTAACTTCAAGAAACTAGACCTCCTTTTCCTAACATTTCCCTTTGCATAGGCTTCCCGGACTATATCCTGGACGCGAACGAACTAAACATGAAATACGATGGATTGGAGATCAAAGACGACGAATATTTCCTCAACAACATCCGCATAAATCAATTCCGATTGAAGGAAAACTTGGAAAAATTAGATCAACCGGTAAATAAATCCAAGTAAGAAATGGTTTTTCATCGCTTATGTTTTTCTTCGACGCATAAAACGGACTCATGTTCGCAGATGGTTAATGACGCCATCCACAGTGAACGCGTATTATTCGCCTAACACAAACAGGATTGTTTTCCCGGCTGGTATCTTACAAGCGCCGTTTTACGACCAGAATCAGCAATTGTCGTTGAATTACGGCGCAATCGGCGTCGTTATGGGGCACGAATTAACTCACGCGTTCGACGACCAAGGTACGATGTGGAAATCCACGCCGAATGTCTTAATACTCTCGTATTGTTTTTTTTTTAGGACGCGAATACGATAGTAACGGAAACCTTAACAGGTGGTGGAAAAACGTAACAATAGAGAAATTCAAAAACGCTACGCAATGCGTTATAAATCAATACTCGAAATTTAGTATAAACGATAAAGCTATAAGCGGAGTGAGAACTTTAGGTGAGTATATTTACTTTAAGCTACTTTATCTTTATTGTTTATTTACATTTTAACACATTAAATATTTATTCAATCGCGATACGTATTATGAGTGGTTATAGAAAAGTGTGATACAAGCACAAATTTAAAAATGTGTGCTTGTATCAAACTTTTCCATGACTATTATTGTGTACCAATGCAACGATATGTCCTATAGGTGAAAATATCGCTGATAATGGAGGATTGAAAGCAGCCTATCACGCTTATCTAAAAGTAAACAAAGAAAACCTGAAAGAACTCGCTTTACCAGGTTTGAACTACACCCAAGATCAATTGTTTTTCATTAGTTTCGCTCAGGTAATAGCGCACGTGGTCGCGTTCGGCCATTGGCCGTCGCCCCCCCCCCCTCGAATGTACCAGATTTTGAAAACAAAGGAAGTACAGGCACCTGAATGTGCTAAGCTTATAAAAACGGAGATACCACCTCCAGAGTAATAGACCCACGAATGTATCCACTTTCCTGGAGAATGTTCAAAGATTCAAAAAAACAATGTCATGTTGGGGTGTTTTTGTTAAACTTGGGGTGACTTGGGACAAAAATGCTTGAAATGGAAATTGTTGCAAATTGAACGAGAAACATTTTTGTATGGGACATTTTTCCGTATATCTTCAAATTTCGCAATATCTCCGCCATTTTGTCGACATTGCAAACAAAATAACCAAGCTGGGGTGTTTTTGTCAACTTGGGGTGACTTGAAAAAAAACCATTTGAAATAAAAATTATTGGAAATTAAATGGGTAACATTTTTGTAACAAACATTTTTTTCGTATCGTCTCAATTTCCAATGTAATTTCGCCATTTCGTTGGCATCGTGAACAAAATTCTTCTTTTGGGGCGATTTTGTGAGAGTAGGGGCGACTTGACACAGAAACATAAAATTTGGAATTTCGAAAAAGGACATTTTTCATGCAAACAATTTTTTTACACCCTTTGAAATTTAAGCTGAAAATTTTCTTCAATGCTTTTTTATGGAATTAAACGAATTTTAGGACATTTTTTAAACGAATTTTTGGAATCGCGAAATTCAATTGTTTTCAAATTCTGTCACTTTCTGGTCCACAACGACCCCTCGTTCTCTTCTCCTAAACTCATCCAATCGATGTTCTAGGTTTGGTGTTCAGCGAGTACCAACGAAGCTTTGGCTATACAAATCGACAAAGATTCCCACGTACCATCCAAGTTCCGGGTAAACGGACCGTTACAGAATTTACGAGAATTTTCCGAAGTTTTCCGATGCCCGGTTGGTGCTCCTATGAATCCGAAATTAAAATGTGAAATATGGTGAAGGCGTTGACCGAATTTAACACGAAAGTTACCAAAATGCGGCTTTCAGGCCCGAACAAAACGAACGAAAGCTTAATATTTTAGCGTATGAATTAAAAAAAAAAAACATTGCCAAAACCGATACGAATTTCCCCCGAAAAATTGTTTTCTCCATGAACATATCACGTCGACGTAAAATTCATCCAGAGTAGAATAACTCGTTACAAAGAATAATGTGTTTAAAAACAGGCGCGGATTTGGACCAGAATTCCAGTAGGGGAAATGGAAATCTGGAGGGAAATATTTTTGTCGATTCGAAAAAATAATTCGTTTACATACGCGATAATTATGTTTTTCATTAAGGTACAACCTTTTTTGGCGAGGGGGAGTTAAGAGGGAAATTCCCCTACCCCCTGGATCCGCGCTTGTTGAGAAGTGAGGGAAAATGATACGAAGATTATTACGACGATATTATAAATAACGTTCGATTTCAAACTTCAACCCTTACGTTCGAAATATCGCTTATTTTATCGTTTTTTTTTTAAATAACCAATTAAGGCGATTAGGCCTTTTTTTTGCTATGAAAATGAAATTAAAGCGAGGGGGGTGAAATTTACGCACAATTACACATGGAATAAAGGCACGTGCGAGGGGCGACATATTCAAGGACGGCAGATTCTCGATGCCAAGTTGAAAAAAATTTTTATTAAAAAAAAAATGAAAATAATTAGGTAGGGAGATGAGGGAGAGGAGGGCGTGGATTTACGTTGAAATCTTGATGTACGTCAACAAGCGAAAAGGGAAAAATCAGAAAAGCCGCTAGTTTTCGCGCAAAACACCGAATAGTCGAAAACATATGCCCGTCGAATTAATATCGACCACTGCGTACTAGTGGAAGATCTGCGCTCACGCGTTATCGCGTTCCCTCGCACGAAACTACGAAGTTTACGTCTGCGCGTAAGCGTGCATTTCCCGCTAGTACGCGGTGGCTCGTTGCTACTCGATCGGGCGTATGTTGGTGAATTTTCGACATTTTTTACCCAAAAATTGTCTTATTTTTTCGGTTGATTGTATGTGAAATTTTTTCATCTTGTGACCTCTTAAACGTGTAAAAAAATGAATAAAAAAATATTTGTATAATTTTTCCTTCGGTATAATGTGTTTTAAAAAAATTTTCGAGTTATAAAAACCCGTTTTTATTTTTTTCTCGTTTTTAATAACATAAAAAAACGTTTTGACGAAAAAAAATCCCACGTGATATTTTACCAGTTTATCTGTTTTTCGAGGGGTGAGGAGGGGGGAGGAGGGAGCCTAGATTGAAATTTTGATACGCGTTTTGGGAGGATGAAAGTGAGTGAAGAAATCTGAAAAAATTCCTTTTTTTTGCCATTGAAACAATAATCCCGGTCGAGTGCTGATTTACCGATCATCATACTCAATAAGCGGAACCATTTGGTCATCTCATCTTGCAATTTTATTTTCAACGCACAAAAGAGTCGAATTAGCCTTGCTTAGACGTTAGCGCCTTTATTTTGGCGTATTTATGAATATCGAGAACTCCCGGAAAACTTATCGAGTCGATGCCAAGACTAAATTGATCACTTGATGTTAATGACACAATAATCCGTCGTTTTAAGGACTCGTGTAAAAACATGTCGTATTTAACGATGAAGTACATACAAGGTACGTCGTGTACACGAATTACGAACCTTCAATAAAATCTCGCGTCTATTGTCAAATGGCAATAAAAGCACTTACCGTGCGACTTTCGTATCTTATCTTTGTAGTTGAAAATTTCACCATTCCATCAACATATCCAATCCACCGACAGTCTTCCTGCTTCGCATCTCGATAAAATGAAACGTAAGGGTTGACAGGTTCCAAGCTGTTTTTCAACGTGCGAAGAAAGTACAATAAATAAAATATAATTACGCTCCAAACAAAAAAAAAAAATACTCGAAAAGGTGAAGCTACCTTATGTTCAACATCTTCTGTATATTTTCACCGTCTGTAACGACCATTTTGGAAAATAGCCGTGCCTTAATAATTATCATTTCGCCGCAGATTATAATAAGCTACATGGCATATCGATTAATCTGAAAAATCGTACAAATTTTGTTGTTTAATATTTTTTGAATTAATTATTCTTAATTGTATTTACGTAGGGACCTATTTTTTTTTTGATTTACGCGGTCTTCTTATTAAATATAATTGTTGTATTCGTATAATAAATTATTTTTTATACGTGAGCATGTAAATGTCTTGAATACCTTCGCGTCGTTAATTAATCTAATCTTCGAAAAATGATACCAAACCGAATATATTCAATTTGAATTCCGTTCGTCGACGTCCACAGCAAAAAATCACGTCTCAAAGTGATACTCGTGATTAACAAACGATAACTCTCAACTCGAGAAAATTAAATCGCAAATAAATCGTTGGCCAGATAAAACAGCGTAAAAAATTATTTACGCGATGGAGCGGAAAAAAAAACCACCCGAGATAAATATTTTGCTTTGTTTCAATTACCTCGAGCGAAATGATGTAAAATTTCGTACAAATAAACATAGTCGAAACAACAAGATCGACTTCAATCACGCGAATTAACTTACGCATCGTAGAAAAATACAATTAGAGTTTAAGATAAGGTTGTGGAGTCAAGGAAAATTGAATTTCTAATTTATACTAATTTCTAAAGTGATTTCAAAACCGTTATCTTTCATTAGTTCTCTGCCATCGAGCTCCGCCGTATCAGTTCGATAGTAGCTAACGATCAACTTCCTATTTATGTCGAAAATTCAAAGAAAAAGGACCCGCTGATGAAACGATGTTCTTTGGTAGCGACAAAAACCCCAATAAACGTCACCAACACGTTTATCTAATGAAAAAAAGGCTACACTGATCATACGCAGGTCCGGTGGGAGGGAGGAGGGAATAAATGGAATATAATTTTCCTAAAAAATTTGCAAAAATAGGGTGCCCCAAAATTTTCGTGCGCTGATGAGAAAAAATAATTTTATATAACGATGATGATTAATTCAAAAAACGTCATCAATATGAAAAAAATTACTGCGTGATAAAATTTTACCAAAAATGGAATTTCGACTTATTCACGAAAATAAAAATATTCTTAAAAAAATCTACAGTATACTCAAATTGTCATGTTGGTAGCTTGGTACTGGTGCCATGATCTCGAGAGAATTTTTTTTTCTCAAAAATCATATCCAAATTTTCCAAGTAACAATTAAAATCAAAGGTGAAAAAATTGTTCGAGCGAAACAAGGGCGAAAATTTATATAATTTATTATAAAAACGGGCAACTTTTGTAATTTTTTGGGGAGAGGAGGGGGGGGGGGAAAATACAATTCACAGTAAAAATGATTAAAAGCTTTATTGAAAAATGTAGTTTGATGACGTAATCACGATTACTACAGTTAGGGAACAACTCACTATTTAGAATTTGGTGAGGGGAGGGGAGAGGCTTTTTCAGACAAACCCGTTATACAGAGATTTTTACTAAAAAAAAAAAAAAAAAAAAACAAAACGTAATCATTTGAGTTTTTATGGGTCTAGATTATAAACACTGGCAAGGCGGGGGGGGGGAGATGGACCACAATTTTTCAAAAAAATTTGAAAATCAAAGAGAGGGTGTAAAATTTTTAAGTCATGATAAAAGGAAAAAAACAATTTCATGAAGATGAAAAGGCTTCCAAAAACGTCGTTAAAACTAGAAAAAGCACAACTTACGAAATTTAGCCAAAAAAATCTACGAAAATCCATTTTCGAGTGATCAAGTCAACAATGTCGCCACAATTTTTCCTAGGAGGGGATTTTTTCCCAACATATTCAAATTTTTTAAATATTAAAAAATAGAAGATGGAATTTGTTTGAAGTGAGGGGGAAAATTTCGTTCTTTAAGAATGCGCTTTAAAACTAAGGACCTTCCCCCCTGCCCTACGAGCGCCCATGCATTTCCTTTTATGGGCGCAAAATGGGCAACTACAAACTGGGCTCGAGTTGCTAATAACCAAATAATTTTTTTTTTGAGGGTTCAAGCCCTTCCCCTCTCTCTCCGTGAAAATTTTGGCATTGCGGGTAGGATTTGATTAATTTGACAAAATACATATCAGAAAAATTTTCCGGAGCAATTTTCAACAAAATTCATCACCTCGAAAATTTCTGATCTATTTTTAAGGAGAGGAGAGGGGGAATTTTTTTCAATAATATTTAAATTGGAGGTATCTAACGTTTTTTTTTCTTCTGAAAAATGCGTACTTTTTCACTATTTTTTCACTTAATTTTTCAAAACCTTTCAACTTTACCACCCCTCTCCCCTCTATCATCAACGAGGCCAAATTTCAGATTACAAAAATCAAATTAAAATTACAAAAAAGTAAACGCGTAGTGATTACATGCTTATTAAAAAAATATAACTTAGATATGACGTCACATATGCCGTCAGTGTTGCCAATTCATAAAAAATTGCCAACCATTAATCAAAACTATTCGCTTTTTCGGGTTTTTTGTTTTTGTAATACTTTTCGACAAAATTTACTTCTTTTTCACTACTTTTGTGGTCCATTTTTAAAATCGTCACTTTTTCACTACTTTCATCACTTTTTAGATACCCTGTCTTGCCTTTATACCGAAATTATAAATCAATTTTTACGATTATGATAAAGTAAAACAGTAAAACATATCTGAAAAAATATTTAAAAATAGAACCCAGCGAATTCCTTCGTTTTTGCGCATACGAACGACCGTTTAAAAGGCATAAACGAAGGAAGGAAACGTCTCAATACCGATATTGATGGATTTTCGTATCATCATTGAATTCTATGGAAGTTCAGGGACAAGTTCATGAATAAATATCGCGTATTATGCAACTTACCAGTAAATGCAATCGATATCGCAACCCTGGACATGAGTTTCAAGGTTATATACATCGAAAAGGGCAAAAATCTAAAATGCATCAGCTGCTGATAAAAACCTAATGAGGTAAGTAATATCGCTTCGCGTATCTGCGAATTAAAAATTAAACGTAATTAAATTATTGACGATTAAGCTTAAATTAAAAATTCATGACGAGGAATAATTCGTGAAAAAAAATAATTAATTTATGCGAAAAAATATCGCTTTAGCTTATTTCCTTGATCCTTGGTCTTAAGTTCTTTCAATTTTTCAACCATTTTTTCTTGTTCGTTCATTGGTTGTTTCGTAATTCGTTGCATCAAAATGATCCTTTTATTGGTTTTTTTCTCGCAACGACGCCATTTTGTTTCTAACACAGGAATTGTCGCGTAAATTTCCAATTTTATTGAAACTGAAATTTTTGAAACCAAATTTTCAGCTGCTGTATTTTCGATTTTTTTTTCGGCGATTTCCTTGCCAAAAATGATCCCTTACTGGAAGCAATCTGCAATAGCGAAAGCGATGCAAAACGCAGCATATTCTTCTCGGATGATCAGCGAAAGTACAAAATGTTTGTAAACAACAAAGCGTGTTATCGTTATCACAAGTCGGGTAGAATTGTCGCTGCCAGAATCGTACATCGTTTTCGACGTCATATCATCGTTAAAATCCGTTATAGTGGTGGTAATTGTGTTTTGATGTAGAAACACGAACGCAAGGCAATTGGAATACAACGTAGTTAAATCAGCTTCATATTTTCTATACTTATTGAACTATTCCAAAACTAGAAAACATACTGGAATCATCTTCGTGCGGAGATAGTCTTATATGAATATATAAGTAAAATCTATTAAATGAGTTAATACGGTAAATAATACAAAAGTTATCATTCGGGAGAAATTACCATAAAATGGGATGATTTTACATGGCAAAAATAACATCACTTTCAGGGTTACACTCGGTGCACGAACACGAGACGAAAAAGTCCTCGTTATGGATACTGCGTAGTTACTTCTAACACATCTCGCATATTACCACTAATTTTACATCTCGTGGGATTTAAAAAAAGACTATAAATAACGCGCTTTCGCTAAAAAAAAAAAATCGAAATAAAATAAAAACCACGTCTCTACGAAATGATAACGCTTTTCCGTAAAAAGAAATTCCCAAGGTTAAATAAAAATAATCCTTAAAATTAATTTCGTCGTAAATGACAGACGAATTTATCGCGTCAAATTACATAAATAAACAAATTCGTCCAACGATATTTCACGTACATCGTCGGATTATTTTTCCTCATATTTTAATACAAATACGCGACGAAAACGATTGCATATTTGAACGAGTCGCAGCTGCGGTTTTTTTCAATGTGTCAACTTCCTTGCATTTTGCATTATCGCGTCGCACAGGCAAGAAGCACGATTACCGTAGTGACGTAATTTTTTGTTTTCAACTAGAATTTTTTTCCATCTTAATTACGTTTTTTTCATCATAAACAGGACGAAAAACGCCATGTGGTCTGTAGATCGTGTGGAAATTAAATTCGATGGCTTTATTTGCGAAACCGATGAGAAATATTGGACGATGACGTCATCGGAGTCATTTTTCGGTATTTTCTTCTCGAGATGATCGCCAAGTGGAAAACGATGTATGGCTGAAATAGTAAATTATTCGTTAGAAAATATACTACACCAGGCTTATAATTTATTAATACTATTGATACTTGATTCTCTCAATTATGCGCCCAGTAATAAGCATATACCAATAAATCACCTTAATAAAATGCCGAATTACTAAAAGCAAAGGAAAAACTTTCACATAATGCAGAAAAAAAGAACATCGATTCGTCTCAATATCAACAAAATTTCAAAATTAAACATCCATTTTCTTTGATTTTCGCTTAATTTTCTACTAAATACGAAGCATAACTCGTGGGAAAACGCGTATCTGCGAAGTACGCCGATTGTCGGCTATCTTCGTATAGGTAGTCAGCTGTGAGGGTATGAATCGCGTATAGTCGTAGTAACGCACACATACGTAAACATCTACATTGCATCGACGTCTCGTCAAATGTTCACCAGTCACCTGTCGCTTCGATACGGTTTTCTTACGTTTACATTTCTTCCCGTTGCGTAAATGCCCGACGCGTTAATCGAATACGTTAATGTCGCATAGACGGTTCCGCGATTAATTAAATCCTAATTTAGATTTATAAATGTGTTAATGATTCAACAATCTTCAACGTCACCATGGTCAGGTTAGTATGCCTTTGTTTTACATGTATCTGTGCAATTTCCGTAGACGTTTTGTGGATATTTACTGCATCGCGATAGGTCACGAATCGGTGGACCTATGAAAACAATTGTAATAATTCATCTATTAATACAGCATCGCCAATTTGTTGATTTGGTTTTTTGAAATGAATTCATTCTTGTTCGTAGATAATCTTTCATGCGTTAGTACTTTCAATATGACGTAATTATCGAAATAATAAATCAACTAGAATTTTTCGCGTACCTTTTGTTCTTCGTGAAATGATGTAATAATCGTAGAAAATATCGCGATTGACGGAACGTAGAAAAACGTCCGAAAACGCATCTACATTTCGATGAAATTCCAAGAAAACATCCCTGCGACCGGAAATTATCCAACACAGATTTCCGGTACATTACATCTGGCTTTGGATCATAAATTTCGAAAATATATCTCTACACTATATCGATAACGATACATAACAAAAACACAAAAAAACGAATTCGTTACGTTATTTATAGTTTTCTATACTCGTGCGCGTATAGTTGACAAGATGTACGTTTTGTAATCTCTACGAACGTACGTTTGGAAACAGTAATTATCAACATTATCTCGAAAAAATATTCGATATTTTCTAGAAAGCGTTGCAGTCACCTAACTTCAAGCTAGCGATAGTTATTAAAAACAATTTTCCTCGTAAATTCGCAAGTTTTCAAAACTTACCTACTTCAAGCTCGTTGTAATCTACGAACAATTCGTCTTGATTGTTTACAAAGCTACGCTTGCATTCCAGTTTCACATCATTCGATGTACTTTTATAGCGCTTCATTCTCTTCAATAAAGATTGTCAACGTCTTGGAAAACAAACCAAAATAAAAGATTTCGTACTAATAAGAAGAACAATTGATGTAAAAAATTTCCATAACTAATTCCTTCGATGTACTGTTAGAATTTCAGTTTAATAATTTAATCGAACAATACACATAATTACGTATGTCAGTTTA
Organism: Maconellicoccus hirsutus; assembly: GCA_003261595.1. Classification (NCBI taxonomy): domain Eukaryota; kingdom Metazoa; phylum Arthropoda; class Insecta; order Hemiptera; family Pseudococcidae; genus Maconellicoccus; species Maconellicoccus hirsutus. Next base: position 54,046 of record QBDW01002203.1, read on the forward strand.
CTTACCGTATAACGCTTTTTTTCACGATACGCAAAGCGGTTAGATAATGTCGACGGTAATTTGGTTTAGTCGTAACGAATATGTAAACAATTTTTCAAAAATGTGCTCGATTTAAGCTGTAAGAGGTTCGTTGTCGCGTGAAAAATACAATGATCTTTTATTTCCGCTTTTACGATTACTCGGCGTGTAACGAATTCAATACAGGTATTTTGGCGCCGACGCCAATCATCTATTTGAACTCGGAGAAACATTAAATCAACATTAAGACGTTTAATAACGTTAATAAGATTGTAAAAACAAAACATTAATTACCATATTAGCGAAGTTGCGACTAGCGAACTATTTCAGCACGAGCTGCTGCCGCGTCCGCGTCTTGGAAATTTCTTTCAAGTATTTCGATTGAATTACGTAATCGTAATCGTATTTACTATTTTGAAAACCTAATACGGTCATCTTTAAGAATAAATTAAACTAAATACCTGTTTAATTTAGTTCGAATACTCATAATCCAAAGAACGGTTTGACCGTTGACGGCGGGGTAACTTGTGCACGAAAAAACCTCCACGCGTAATTAGCAAATGATGCATACTCCGCGCACGTCGCACTACGCATCAACCGATTTAAATAGGGGAAATGAGGGTAAAAGTAGGGATGTCTACCGTAAACGCTACCTACGCTGGAATACAATGTACACTTTGTACATCACGTAACCCTACCGTAAGGTGTGTTTCATTGAGAAAATAATAGTTCCTTTGATTCTTATCTCGTTTTTTTTTCCTTCATTGATAAATTTCATCTCAATGAACGAAGACAATTTGCGAATATTTGTCAAAAAAACTCCCGCGTATTACATGAATGACGAAAATTTATTCTTCGAACAATAAATTCGGTCGTAAATATTGTCAGGTTTTAATATCCATGATTTCGCTACGGTACCGCAGTCATGAAAATTTTTTCACTCCGATGGAAATTGAAATTGTATCATGATTTATTTTAAGCACGATGTATTATCATTTGTGGTAATTTATAATGAGGAAAAATTATTGATTATTCCATCACACATGTACTTGGGATTATTTATGATGTAATTGTATAGTCTTATTTCTCTAAGTAAAATTCCCACCATTAATATTACAAATTGTTTTAACCATCCGGATAAGAATTTGACATCGTCAAATTGAATTCGATACGATTGATTTACTTAATCGCTTGAATCATCGACCTTAAACAAAGACATAAAATAACTTATGTAATTACTGTAGTATTGCATCGATTTTTGGTTTTTGCGATACTTAATACTTTTTAGATAAAAAATCGAATAAGCTTAGACAATAAATTTGATAACGGTTTTAGTCAATTTAATCGAATCAGCTTTCAATTCGAAATATTGTTTTGTGTTATAAGAGTTTCGTACTAAATGATGAGAATTTCATCGCCAAAATAAATTGCACAACTCCCACATACACTTTAATCACGAGCACACGCACATTGTAGACATTGAAAAGCAATTTACATCGTACTATATCTCTATGAAATTATTATTAAAAATTTATCTTTCGGAAAAAAAATTAAAATCCTTGGTAAAAAAAACACGAATTTAAAGTTGAAATAATATTTACATAAATGTGAAATTTTCACACATATTATTTACGTATCATTTAAACAGTGTTTTTCCACAAATATTGCGCTTGTTCGTTTCATTTACTTTAAAATCTTTATTTCATTAGAATAAAAGCTTTTCAAGAGCGTGCAAAAAATACGTACACAAATTTATTTTAACGAGTTTTCTGTTAAGCACTACATTAAATGAAAATTTGTTCAGATACTAATGATTTTTTTGTTTAAATATCAATAGCTAATTGTTAATTATTATTGTGGTGAGTATTCTTGAAATTTATAAGCTTGGCATTTTTGAGTTAAAAAAAATAATACGACATTGTCGCTTCTTTTTACGAAGAATTGTAATATTACGTTTCACACTTGTTTGAAGGAAACTGAAATAAATATTCTTGGAAATCAATTACGATTTGTTTGTAAACATAATTCGGCATATTTTACTAAGGTATCAGCAACACCGGAAGTAAGGAAAATTACCAACAATATGGAAAACGCGGTAATTGTGAAATAAGAATATCATGGAAATTCATTTGTTTTATCGTTTTAGAAAAAAAGTAAACTCGGTATGATTTGAAAGAGGCGATGAGAATTTACTACACAAACGTGATAAAAACGTGCACCTAATAAACATTACAACTTCGCAGGTATCGATTATTAAAATAATTTCGTCACGGACTATCGATATGATATAATTACACCGTTTATTACCCGAAACTACAAATAAGCTCGATCACGTATTTAAAATGAAATTTATTCGTAATGTGCCGCAATTGGATTAGAAATTTCGTATTTTTGCACTGACTCATTACGAAGCTCCAATTCATTCTTCGTTGCATATTTATCTTACTTAAGTATATGATCGAATAGCAATTATAGCCCAATTTTCCAAACGTAGGTGTTGAATTCTGTTTTGTTTGGCTTTAAAAAGAGATTAAATAAGATTATGTAATGCTTTAGCGATGATTTTTCGTTGCTGAAATAATATTTATGATGTTATTGAAAATCATAAAAGAAAAGTTATCTTCGTGTAAGTTTTATTTGCCATAGATGCTCGAATTTGAAGATCATCACTTCATCAGTCATCGCCGAAGTTTTTTGTACGATGTTCGGATGTTGTTTCTTTTCAATTTGCAATTTTTTTTCAGTTTGATAAAATCTTGATATTTCCACCGCTATTTGCATATAATTTCTGTTCACAATTTGTATCTTTCGCGATGAAATCATTTTGCGTTAATTGCTAAAGCATATTAAACTCGCGTTCTTAAAATCGTTATAAAATTTCATCTCGTTCAATGTAATAATCTATAGAATTGCTATCTTCCACCCCCCGCCCTCCCAGTATCTTCAGTAAGTTATCAAATATTCCTCATCGTTTTACAAAGCTATACGATGGATCATCGAAAAATTAGTTTTTTTATTAACATCCATAAAGGATACCGCTCAAATAGTGAATTTAATTTCATGACTTATAAAAACAAGGTCAAAGGCAAACAATTGATAACATGATAACACGTGAATTATCTGCTCGATAAATATTATACCTAAATGAAAAAAGGTATAAATTTTTACCACAGTCGATAACCGTGCTGAATTTTATCATTTTTTCTCATTTGGATATTAAATTTTCGAAGAATCAGTTTTGTTATTATGTAACTCATCGCTGATTTTTATCTGACCATTGCAGTACTACAAATTTGGCAGTCGTATGTGCGGCTGATTCAGAAGCTATGAAAAATTTCATCCAGGAGAAAGAAGCGATCGCATCGCAAGAGAAAAATGTTACCTCGCAAAATGTTACCTGTAAAAATCGAAAAGACGAAAGAGGAAGTTCTTTACGCCAGGTAATTTTTTTCAATTTTTTATCGCTAATTTAATTTTTATTTTAAAATGAAATGATAACGTGTATGGGAAAATTAATGAAAAATATACGCCTAAGATAATCGTTATCCATGTGTCGTTAATTTATGTGGAAATCGCGGTAACATGAATATTCTAGATAAACGGAATTTTTAATACTTTTCACGTGATTTATTTCAGCGCGTAAACACTTGAAAAAAGCTCGCGATTTTTTGCTTTTCCATGTTATTACATGGTTTATTCGCTGTTTAATTTTTTACAACGAGATACATACATAAGTAATCACGTAAAATTACTCTTCGAAATGAGATTTTTTTGAAATTGTGTGAAATGATTTTTTTTTTTGAAAATTTTCAAGTAATTTTTTTACACATTGCATGTTTAATTTCACAGTCAAGATCATTTGAACAGGTTAAATGGCGATAGGTTCATACTCGTAGTATCAAGTGTTTATTTGTAACCCTACCAGAGCAGTGATACCAACATATTAGAGAAGTTGAAAAAAATCATGATGAGATGAAGTACAAAATCGTATAATTAATTTTTTGACGTGATTTTGCTAATCAAAATTTACTAATTTTATAAAAGTAACGTTCTAAACGATCAACAAAAAAACGTGCAGAGCCATCATAACTTTTTTTTTCAGATGTTGCATCCCTGACTAGCAGGGTTTCAAATAAACACCCGATAAAATTATATGATCCATCATAATCACGATCTTGGAAAATTAAATATTGATAACTCCGGATAGGGAACAAAATCACGCATAATTTGTTCTTTAATTTAAAAAGCATTAAAACGTTCATTAAGTGAATTTATGTAATTCATTATACTTTCAGGAAATGCTTTCGATAAGTATGAAAAAAAAAAACGATCAAAATTGTTTCAAGTTGAATATAAAAGAAAATAGGAACATATCATTCAAGATACATTTTAACAATCAGTAAAATGTGTACGCTTTTTTAACCTATTTACACATATTAATTCATGTGCCATAAGTAATGATCATTAATTTGACGGCGAAAAGCTACTTTCAATGAATACAATATGAATTTAACACAAAAGCTGAATATATGGATCGCTTCTCATTGTAATTATGATCTTGAACGAACCATATCGTATACATATGTAGTTGAAAACGAAAAAAATCATGATTTTCTAACGCGTAAAAAAAAGCAATAATATCGACACAAAATTGGCACTTTAATTATAAAACAAATAAACAATAGAAATAAATTGTTATAAACAACTTCTCAATACAATGTTTCCCCCTTCGCGTTTTCGTCTAGAGTAATTAAGTACTCGTACATAGGAATATGGTCACGTGTAAAGCCTCTGATAATTTGTGGCATAAAGACGTTATTTTTTTTTTTTGTTAATACAAGATGTATATTTATAATATCTATTAGGAGTAATAAATTCAACGCCAAATGAAATGATAAAATTAGTTCGGTAAAGAAAAAAACACAAAGAGCTCCTGAAGTTCTCCTTGTGCAAGTCTACTCGCCGATTGGCTGCAGGCCAAACGCGGTAGTATTCATATTTAAATGTAAACACTAGTAATGTTTGAATGCATTTTGACGAGGTCTTTGTACGGAGACGTAATTTTTTTTTAATTTATGCGCAATTTTTTAGAACAACTTGAAAATTGTATTCAAAATCAGAAATCTATTCGAGATAATGAACGTGGACGCGAGAGAATGAAAATCGCGATGAATTTTTTTTATCACGTTTACTTGTCGTTGGGATTTGAATCGATAGAGTTGATTTTTTACTCAATATCATGTTATCTAAGCATGATTTTTATGCGATCTTCAATAACGACGGGTAATCTAATTGGATTTTTTTCTAAATCGTTCGGGTTACTTCTTGCAAAAATTTTAATTTAATTTTTCACTTCTGTGATAAATCTAATTGACGGGTGATTTGTCCTTGAAATTATTTCTCATTTGGTTCAAGATCAATTTGTAAAGTTCAACGATGATTGAAAGTTTTAATCGAGATTTACACGATGTAGTCGAGGTTTTCTTTTTTTAACGTGAAAAATTATAATATCAACTATTCTTGGATATCACGAGTCTACTCTGGCCCGCACCTTCGAAAGTTTTTTTTTTACAAGTGCCATTCGGGTGTACCTATTCGGGTATGTTCGGGTGTGTTCGAAATCATGATAAATAGATACTGTGATTGATAAAAAATGAAAAAAATTTTCAAATTTTTATCAATTAAATTTCATTATAATATAATTTATAGAGCTGAGATAGAGCCAAACTGCCTGATGTGTCAATTTATGGTATATTGAATCACTTTCAGTGAAGTACAAAACTACAAATCAATTTTCAATTAAAAAAAAAAAACATGAACTATAAAGGATGCATAGATTACTTGCTTTCAAATGTATCGAATTTTTAGTAATTGGCTTGATTTGATCATATTAAATTAAATTAAACTTATTAAAGTAATTGAAATTTTAAAGAAATCTTATTCGTTCTCTTCCAATAAATGAATCTGTTATTTATGAAACTGCATAACTCCATTTTTGGCCATTTTAGCTTTTTCAGCTTTTTTGACTAATTTGACCCTCCCGCGTCGACTGGTATGTCAAAACTCAAAAATTCGGGCGGGAACATGGAGATTTGGTACTAGTCATTTATGAAACAACATAACTCCACGCGTTTTATCGTGTTGTTTACACGTTATAGTTTTCTATTACTTTTGCGAACGTTTTTGATAATCGAAGGTTCATAATAGATTTAATTTATGGTATAAGTTTTTCATCATCAAATTGAATAAAAAAATAATAGTTTTGTTCAAATTTTTTACTTTTTGCATTAAAATTTCAATTCTAATTTTTTCGAATTTTTTAACAGGTTTTGTGTTACAATTTTCCGGATATGCGTTTTTTTGGACACCCTTTAGTTCAAAAATGGTGGTCAAAATATTCAAAATTTGAAAAACACCCTAAAATAAGTTTAATAATGCTCGAAAAGTACGATTTCCTTCACCCACTACGATTTTTTGGCCAAATTTCGTTCATTCATTTATGAAACAACATATCTCCAAAATCTTTGATTCGCGCTCACTGCCGCATCCTTCATCGGAAAATTTGGGTAAAAATTGTAAAAGGTGTCTTTCATGATAGTATTCAACATACTATGGTTTTAATTCGATAGGTTTAGAAGAACCGAAGATAATATGTTTTTTGTCTCTCCTGAAAAGTTGACTTTTTGGAGTTATGTAGTTTCATAAATAACAGATTCATAATATTACACTTGAAGTACTTCCGATGATACCCGAAGTACTCCGAAGAGGACTTGAAAAAAGCAATTTACGAATGTGGGGGTCCGGCTAGACACAAATATTAAACACCACCTAAATATCCACCTAATTACTCGTATTAAAAAATTCAAGAAATTGTAATTCGGGAACGCTTATCATCTACTGATACGCGATATCAGTTCAGAAAATTATTAAAATTGAAAAAAAAACCTTGCAACAATGTAAATTTGCAATACAAGAGTACCTACTGACGTAATTTATAACGTTTAAAAACATGCATTCAAATGATGATAACAGATAATGAACTTTTTATCGTATCGGCGTTTTCCAAAAATAAATGAAATTAATTCGCTCGACGTTTACAGGTAACAGCTGCATTTATAGCGAATTTGGGTACGATTAATACCGGAATGACGTTCGGCTTTTCCGCTGTCGCTATTCCAATGCTGGTAGACCCGACATCAACGCTGAGGATAAGTCCTAGCGAAGTTACTTGGGTTGGTACGTTGTGGAAAATATTCATTTGTTTATCTAACAGCAAAATAATATACGATCTCTTTGATTAAATTTATTAGATATTTTTAGTAAACGACGATGAACCTTGTTGTTATCTTGTAAAAATACACTATTTACTCGTTATGTTAAACAGCAAGTTTATCATCCATCGGGACACCATGCGGATGTGTACTGAGCGCTTATTTGACTGAGATACTGGGTAGAAAAAGAACTCTAGTCGTGACCGAATTACCAGCGATTGTGGGCTGGATCATGATAGCGACGGCACCAACGATAGAATGGATTTACATCGGACGCGTCTTAACCGGAGTATCATCCGGTATGATTGGTGCTCCTTCGAGAGTTTATACCGCAGAAGTTACTCAACCACATCTTAGAGGCATACTTTCGGCGTTGGCTTCAGTCGGAGCGTCTTTCGGTAGGTGCATCGTGTCCATGAAATGAGTTCGTGATAATAATCGCGATTTTTTTAGGCGTCGCGTTGGAATATTTACTGGGATCTTTGTTCGAATGGAGAACGTTGTGTTGGATCAGCGCCTCTATTCCGATATTATCCATTTGCACGAGCTTCCTGTTACCCGAATCACCATCTTGGTTGATATCGTCTGGTCAAAAGCATAAATGTTTTAATAGTTTAAAAAAACTACGCGGATCGACGTGCGATGTTCAACGAGAAGTTAATACCTTGGTTGAATTCAACGAACGCCATAAAACAGCGACCAACATGAGCATTACTCAGAAATTAGCCGCTATATTTCACTCGTCGATTTTAAAACCATTCCTTATATTGACCACGTATTTTTTTATTTATCAAATGAGCGGCACAAATCCTTTGACGTTTTATTCTGTTGATATTTTCAAGGTATGTATCTCAGCACTACTCCCGTCACTGTAAAAATGCTTCGAAAAATATTTTTTGAAAATAACAATTGAAATAGGAATGACGAAATCATAAAAGTTCGTTGCTTCAGTTTTACATTTTCTTTCACCTTGACTTTTCGAAGATTTCATCATTCGTCCTGTTGCTAGTAAAGGTTCAAGTTTTTTGTCAAGTTTATTGATCTATAAAAACGTAGCCTACATGCTTAGTAAATCCAAGTACTCGTTACTTACCATTTATTCAAGATAATGCGTAGTATCCTGCTGAAAATAATTCTACGTGAAATTCATCAAATATTTATGTCAATTGTTCTGATTATTATGTTTATTGAATTTTATCAATTAAAAATAAACCACTTGCTCTTATTGGGCTTTATCCAAGATGGCGATTCTTATCAATCTTATCGATTTGGAAATGAAACAAAAACTAAAACTTGAATTTTAATGCTTAAGCATTTTTTGCAAAATGTGAAGCAACTTGAGCAAAACACCTTTGAATAAAAGTTGTCGTCAACTAAATGTGAGACATTTTTTATAATCATTTTTTTTGTATTTTTTTCAAATTCCTCCATTTTGTTTCTATCGCAGACAGAATTCATCAGTTTCAGCATTTTCGTGAAACTTGAACGACTTGAGATAAAAAATATCGAGACTAAAGTTGTTATTTTGTATTCATAATTTTTTCATATTTTTTTAAATTTAGCTATAAATTTGACATTTTGAAAAAATTGCGCCTAAAATGTTCCTCATATTCGATTTCATTTGTTCTTGCAGTTAATTGGTCGTGAAAAAAAAGAAGCATATATTTTCACAGTAGCCAGCGGCTCTATCAGGCTTCTCTTCACGATCATCGGATGCATACTAATGTTGCACTGCAGAAGAAGAACGTTAACTTTTGTGTCTAGTGAGTATTAGAATCACTTAAAGTTGAAAATATTCGTAAAACTACAAAATAAAATCATTTCACAGCGATAGGATGCGGTATAACCATGTTCTCGCTAGCAACTTACGTTTATGTAACTGAACAATGGTATCCGATGAAATCGTCAATTTCGTGGATTGCAGTTCTATCTATATTCTTATTCACTGCAGCGTCGACTATTGGTTATTTAATAGTTCCTTGGGTCATGATAGGAGAATTGTATCCGCAGAAGGTAATTGTCTTTTTTCGAACACGTGTAATATACGTATAAGAAAGTAATATGTTTTTTCATGATTTGAATAGGTCCGCGGGTTAGTTGGTGGATTCACAACAGCATCTTGTCACTTTTTTATATTCTTAGCTGTTAAAACTTACCCCCTCATTCGTGATTACTCATCGCAATATACTCCGTTTTTTATTTATGGCAGTATATCGTTATTAGGCACGGTGTTTCTTTATGTTTGGTTACCAGAAACGAAAGATAAGACGTTACAAGAAATTGAAGAATATTTCTGCGGTGCTAATAAGCTACCGAAAATCTCAAGTGAAAATGATAAAAAACCGATTGTCATAAATAAAGGAAAAAATCCCAGCATAGTGTGATATTAGTATTAGAGAATTTAGATTTATACTGTTTTCCTACGTCCTGTATCCTAGTTTATTGATAATTCATGTTTCGTGTTTAGGAGTAATTAAGTTTAAGTAATGTACTAATGTAATTTTTATATTGAAATATATAATTTCATTTGTTACGAATTACCGCATTAGTGGAATTCAACCAATTTTTTGTGTGAAAAGAAGCATCGAGAGATCTTTCACTGATATTAAAACTGTAACTAATGCAATAATGAACAAGACATAACTAATACTTCTCTACATAAACATAAATGCGATATTGAAACACCGTAATGAATTATCGTCTATATTTATATAATTATTTAAAAAATTGATATTTCCGACTAAATCAATAATCGAAGATTTTTTTATAATTATATCATTTATATTTATATATGAGGAAAAATTACAACAGAACATTCTAGGTTAAAATTAACAAGATAACTTCATTTAAATCTATCATCTGGATCAACTTTCAGCGTGCCACGTTCTTTCAACAATTGATTTTTTCGTTCCTTTATGTCTAAAATCTTTTGTAACCTAAGACGTCTTCTTTCCTTAACTTCAAGTACCACCCATTCCGGCATTATAACACCGCCTGGTATCCTCAACGGGGTTATTTCGCGACGATACAGTTCCAACTTACTAGCTACGTACTCCTCGGCGTTGAATCTTTTAGCCTCTTTTAATTTGGCGATTATCTCATTTCGAAAGTTGGTTTCTTTCTTGACTTCACGTTTCCTTCGAATTTTGGCCCAAATGAAATGCATCTTTTTACGTAACTTTCTTCGTTGGTGTTTCTTCATTTTCTTTCTTCTAATCCTCAACATTCGATGAGCTTTTTTCTCGACAATGTTGACTGATCCAGGATCTTCTATTTCTTTAGAAGGAGTAATGTCTATTTTCTCGGGTAACAACGAATCTATTTTTTCGACGATATTGAACCGCGGTTTATCTATCATAGAAGGCGTACTAATGATGCTGGTCAACGGAATAATGGTTTTTTGAACTAAATTAGAAATTTGCGATTCACTACACAGTACAGGTTTCATGGGGCGGTATTTCGCAACGCCACATTCTGCGTGGTAATGTTTAACGCCATATCCGATATTACCTGAAAAGAACCACAGGATTGATTAATACCGGTGGAAGATCAAACATGAAGGAAATGTCGAATTTCTTACCGGCAATGCGTCGAAGAACACTTTTCATTAGATTGTTCATAGTTGATTTCTTGATTGATCACTGACTAGTTACATTTCTAGTTTTACGAGATTAGATTCTTGAAGTTTTCCACTGAATATTTGAGAAAATCAAGTTAATTTAAAGTAAGAGAATTTATCGAGACATTTTCCTAATGTTATCATTTTTTTCGATAAATGTACATTTTGTTGGATTTTTGATAATTCATTTTCGTCCACTTTTCACAAAATAAAAGTGAAAGAACAAACAAAGAGCGATGTTTTTGTGCAGTGTTGTATATGTTGCAAACGTAAATTTCTCTGAAAAATTTTGTAATTTTTGATCTTTTTTAAATTTGGAAAAATTTCAAAAAAATTGACTTGATTGATAATTCTTAGGTTCTTACACAACAAACAACCCCCCTCTCCTTGAATTTATTATTTTCATTTTTTGAAATTTCAAACAAACAGCGATACTGATACATCATTGCGATGAACAAAAAAGCAAAAAAATTGAAAATTATAAAAGATTTAATAACATGAAATAAAAATCGAACCCACAACAAGATAAATATTGCACACAATAAAAAATTAAGCAACGATAAAATGCACATAAAAATAAAACAAATAATTCACCCCAGGAAAAATTCATACATCTACGTATTAATATTAACACAAATATAATAGTAATTCACCAATACCAAATAAACACGAGAATAACAGAATAAAAATACAAGTTATAAAAGTGAGATTTTTCCTAAGGTACAACAAAATAATAATGGTAGTTTACATAACTGACGAATGAAAATATTTTAAATACCAAAGGTAATTCAATGAAGTTCATATCACAGATTGAAACAATTTTTAATTCGTCCCTCATGAAATTTAGCTCACATATTGGATTTCAAAAACGGTTTCAAATATTTATGAAAAGATTCGTTAACGGGTTCAGCGTTCAATGGGCTCTTGTTTGCTTCTTCAAACAAACGTTCATATACTCTTCCGTCATAAGCTCCTAAGGCTGAACCTAAAATATCATCGTGGATATCGAAACTGTCGACTAAACCAACAGCATTGGGACGAATGCTTGCTAGTAAATTCTCTTGCCATTGTTGTAACCCTTTCACATCCGATGCTTTTAGGTTAGAATACTGCAAATAAATTGCCAATTGAAGTTTATATTCGTTTACGTATGACAGGAAAATGTTTCTTACCATAAGAAAATCTCCCAAATTGTTCAATAACCAATACAAGGAATATAATTCACAAAGTTCGTATAAAACTTTCGTCAACGGTTGCGATAATTTCACACTTTGTACTTGGCTCACGAATGTTTCGACTATGAAAGCTCTGCAGTGTGCCTAAAGATGCGAAATTTAAAATATAAAATAAGACAAACTTTAAAATAAGGAAATTACGATAATTTACTTGAGCAGCTAAAGTTAATTGAATGGAATTCCTGTTCCAAGCGTCTTCGGGACTTAAGCCTTCTTTTACGAGTTTGTCCACACCCTCGGCGCAATTTTTGATTTTACTGAAATAAATGTGCATTAGTAAATTTCATTCATCTATATCCCCAAATCGTGTGAAATCAGTTTACCCCGCTGCAACTAGTTGAAACGCTTTTACAATACAAGGAAGCGATTCTTCCCAAGGTAAATACATATGAGATGTTTTGTAATCTTGCAAATATTTCAAAGTTCCAGCGACATTTGAAGATGTATTTGCTTGATGCCAAGCTTTCACTAAATATCTGTAAAAAATCACGAATTACAACTATTTTATTAAAATTTAAAGGTATTTTTGATGCTTGATCAACCTAGCAGTTTGTAAAAGTAGCACTGTATTTTCTCCTTCATAAGTGACTGCTGCTGTCGATGTACCATAAATATTAGGGAAACTGCTACTCGTCATGTATCCATGTCCTCCGCAAGATAATCTGCATATTTCCACCATATCCGTGGCATCTTTGGCACTAACTGCTTTTAAACAACATGACATCGCGTGCAACTGAAAATAACACAAGTTACATCTAATAATTTCAAATTGTAATATAAAACTATTACTTCGGGTAATTTTTCTAAATCGCCATGTTCCAAGTCAGATGACACGCTGTTATAAACATCCCATAGCCAAGAAGCTGAAAAATTCAACGCGAATACCGTCGCAATAGCAGGAAACAATTTGTATTGTTGCGTTTGATATTCCATAATTTGTGGCTCAGGTTCGCTGATGAATAAAATCAACGTTTATATAATAGGAATTTTCACTTTATTCCTAGATACCATTACCAACCCAGGTTTCAATTCACTTTGCCTTCGAACAGCACTGTAACGAGTAGCGATTGTCACAGCTTTAGCTAGATTGGCGGCCGCTACACCTTTGACGATCACAACTCGTACAAAAATCATCGTTCCATAGGTTAATTTTTCATTTTGCGATTTTACGTAAGTGCCATCCTAATTTATTTGAAATTTCAATATTTATTTTTCAATCAATGATAAATGCTCTAGAATAATCTACCTTCAGCACTTTATTGTTTTTCATCAACATTCGATCTCTGGGTATACGAACTCTATCGAAACCCAAGTAACCATTGTTGACCGTGTTCATTCCTAATTTGCAGCCAATTTCTCCGATTTTAATTCCTGAAGGGAAGCAAAATATAGTTCGTATTTTGTAATTTTTTTCACCAGTAATTACCTGGCATAGGTAACCAGGTTTCTTCATCGCGGAGCTGAACGACAAACGGATGAATACCGTGACATTTCCCTTTGGTGTAAAGTTGAGCCAATACGACAGCGTAATTGCAAGTATGACCCACTAAAAATAAAGCATAAATTAAACCCGAGACCTTCTATTTTAAAGCCTCAGACACTTACATCCACCAGGCCACCATTTGAAAGATGTTAACGTGGGGCTATTCAGAATGAATTCCTCGGTGTTAGGATCATAAGTAGCGGTGGTTTCTAAGCCACGTATAAAAGTCCCATGACCAAGCTCAGTCTACGAAATAAATCATTAATACATCATTTTACCGAACCGAATGTACCCAAGAGTTTACTTGAGCGTAGGTGCACATAATTTCGCAATTCCAAGCTCGACTGATCCAGTATGCTTGCTGGGCCATAGTACCTTGGCCCATGATCGTTGGTATAAACATGACATAATGAACAGCGAACGGATATCCTTCTTTTATAATAGCCGATCCGAGCGTACCTCCGAGTACCGATCTACAACCAAGCGAAATCGACAGCAAATTTTAATAACGTAGTTCATAGTTCGCATGTTCTGAGAGAATTTATTTCTCAGTAGCGATTTAATCATATATGATAACTTCTTCACGCCTTTTTCATTCTTACTGATAAGCTTCCATCGCATTTCCGCCGTCTTGCCTCTCTAACCATTTGTTGATTTTTTTGAATAACAAACACGATAGACGAATAGCCTCGATGTATTTCTCTTTGTGACCCAAATACTCTATCGGTATTTTTGGTTTCAAATCAGGATCATTTAAAAAATATTCCTCTGCGGGAACACAAATCGTGGTTAGAATTACAATATTGAAATATTAAATTATTCGAAATTACCCAGGGCTTTCCTTTCTCGAGTTTTATCCTCTCCTTTGTCCAAGAAAATAGTCAATTCTTTCGTATCGAATGAACATTTTTTACGCTCTTTTTCGATATCCGGATTACACTTGGATGAAATTTCAGGCATTTTTGCTAATTACCAATTTTGTTTCACTACGAACGAACAAATGGTATAAAAATTACATGTAGGTAAATTAGATAACTACGAACAAAACACAAAACCGGTTTTTCCACTTTCATATGCTATTATCACCGACGTTTAACAGGTAACTTAAAGTAATTAACAACTACTACATCAGTCCAACGCAACGAACCTTGTGTAAGGTAAAACTCTCGATACGGCAAATCAAAACATGTAGAAATTATCACACATATCACAGAATAAAACAGTGAAAACCTCTGAACGGAGTAAATTTTCTCTTCACTTGGATATTAATTTTCGGCATTTTCCGCAATTATTTTCCTGCGACAACGAAACTGAATTATTTTTTCGTTTAAATGCAAAAAAGTAAAGTACTTTCATCCAAAATCCAGATCTATAGAGACTCAAAAATAAAAATCAAGGTCATACACTTACTTTTTATATCTCTTCCGATGTTCAATCAAAACGTCAATATTAATCGTAAATTCATAATTAATAATTCAAAATTGAAGTACGGTGATTAAAATGATAAAATTGAATCAACCACGAATTATTAACCACTGAATTGGTAAAATAAACCATACAGACAACGACAATCAGTAAATACAGAAAAAAAACAGCATCTTATTTGTGCTGCATATATTCATATCGGATGTTTATTCGAAAACCTGCCACAGCAGTGATACCAACACCTTAAAAAAGTTGAAAAAAGTCATGATGTGATAAAAAGCAAAATTATATAATTAATTTTTTGACGAAATTTTGCTAATCAAAATTTATTAATTTTATAAAAATGACGTTCAAGACGTTTTTTTACATCAATTGAGATGAATTATTCAACAAAAAAACTCAATTTACGATTTTGTTCAGTGTCATCGTTACTTTTTTTTTCTGATGTTGCATCCCTGACTAGCAGAGTTTCAAATAAACACCCGGTATAGATGGATTAGGTACTCTCTCTGTCACTTCTTTACGACTACTGCGGAATAATTTATTTGATGGCACTGCATAAATTTAAATAAAAATTATTTCCGAATAACATTATAACAAAATTAATCACGATAATTATAAAATTATGAAAAACTCGAGCAATAAAATTACCACTATGCTATTCTCATCAAGTCACCGATGAAAATTCATAAGGCAACGAAATTTATCCTTGATTGAATTTATCATTACGCTCAGGCAATTTGTAAAAGTAATTAAAATCCCACAGAGATAAACATATCTATATTCTTTTTGGACGAAAATCTAGTATTTTATTGAACGTTTCATTATCGGGTTGTGTTTTAAGCGTTACTAATTTATTAATTTAAATCATAATTTAATTTAAAAGATGAAATAGGTATGTAGATGGTGAAAACAACGAAATAATTTCAACACTATGAATGTTTGACAAAAGATCATTATTCAATATATATCACATCAGAATTTCCATAATCTGCGAATGAAAATTGAAACACTGCGAAGACTGTAAAATTAACCTGGAAAGCATTTGAAAGTGCGTATGTGGGAAAACACACTAAATAAATTATTAACATTGTTAATTATTTCAGAGGCCGCTATGCTTGAAAAAGTAGATTTCGTTAAAATGCACGGCCTCGGTAATGATTTTGTGATAGTAAAAGCAGAAAACCTGCCTAATCAGCGTAATTTGAGGCAATTCGCCATTGACATTTCAAATCGTCGCACAGGCATCGGTTGCGATCAGTTTGTAGTCTACGAAAAATTAAATACTTCGTATTATAACATGATTCTCTACAATATCGACGGTTCTTTCGTGAAAATATGCGGTAACGCAGCTAGATGCTTGGCGAAATTGATATCAGCAGAAACGGGCGAGAAAGAATTCACCATTAAATCCACGACGAAAGATTTAAAATGTCAAATAAACCAAGACATCGTAACTGTAAACATGGGTCCAGTAAGTTTTCAAGAATCTTGGATGCCATCAATGGAAAAAATTCGTTCAGTTATTGAACCTTACTCAACGCGATTGGATAACCTCATATGTGTCGATGTCGCTAATCCTCATTTAGTTATCGTTGGAGAATTCACAAAACCGAATAAACTAATTGTCGGCAAAATGCTACAAGACGAAGAATATTTCGAGGACGGCGTCAATGTTAGTTTCATACGAATTCAAAACAACACCATCGACGTATTCATCTGGGAAAGAGGAGCTGGTCCGACATTAGCATGTGGGAGCGCAGCTTGCGCTAGTTTCGCCGCTAGTTTACGATATAACTACGTGAGATCTCCGTGCCAAGTGATTTTTTCACTTGGTAATATTCTGATGAGCGAGGATAACGGTGATATGTTAATGACAGGAGGAACTACATTCGTGGCCGAAGGCAAATATTACCATTAAGCATTTCAAAACGTGAAATTGAAATGTAAATAAAATAATTCTAGAAACTCGTTTTAGTCGATATTTAAGACAAAACAAACGTTCGCGGTGATGACGCTAATGAGGAAAGGTATCATAGAACAATGATTCCATTACATTTGTTCATATCGCTCTATTTGTTATCATAATAGAAACAATAGAAACGCGACAATGCTGTCGAAAAGCCTATCAAAAAAGTATCCCATTTTGAATTTTTTTCAACATTTTATTATTTAAATTTTAATAATACAAAATGCTAATTTACTATATTTAAATGTTAAATAAAACAAAACTTTGAAAACTATATAAAAACGTATATCATAAATAAAATATAAATATATTAATGATTGTTTTTAATAATAAATAATTATTCTGAGCAAAATACATACAATAACATTAGTTGGTAAAATAAAGGCACTTATATTTTACTACTCTTCACAAAAAAAAAAGACATTTGCAGTATTTTTTCAACATTGTCAATAAATTCGTTATCAACATAAAAAAAACAATAGCCAAATAACGAATTTTCATAATAAAAAATTCGTTGGCCAAATGAAAGAAACTTAACATTTAAAAACAAAATTAAATAATATCTTAGCAAAGAAGATACGATAATTTCAAAAAATATATAATATACGCCTATAAAGAGGTATATTTAAAATCAAGAATTGCTTTTAAAATGAAAAAGTCAAATTCACAACCGAATATTACATCACTTCTTCATTTCTACTCAACCTAACGACCTCGATATGATCACAAGTTATACCCTGTTTGTCTCACACATCTTTAAGGAAAACACAACTAATGCTTAAAAATTATAAATAACATGATAAATTTCTAAAAATGAAAATTAACACACTGAACTTCCAGTTACGCAAATGGGGGAATAAAAAAATCGCTAAAATAAATCGCACTTAGGCGCTTTTGTCCTAGAACAATCGATCATTTTACCGTATCGAAATGCTCCTGCCATTCGTCTCTTAATAAAATGCCATTTATAAAAATGAAAATTTTGTTCTATAAAAAGGTAACTGAAGGAAAGCACTGCTTTTTCCACAAAAGCATACAACTTCGAATCAAATTGTAGTCGTAAAAAATAAAATAACAATGAAGTCTCGAATTTTTAAACGTTTATAAAAACTAGAAAAAATTCTAAAATTCAACAATAACAATGTTCTTGAGAATTTCAAAATTGGACGGGATTAGTATTATTGCTTACGTTAGATCAAACGAACAAAAAAAAAAGGAAACAAGACACAAAAAATGGGTAATTTTGAACTTAAAAAATAAGTTTCGTAAGTTCGATAATTAAGCTCGTATAATAATGAGTCTTTCAAACATCGTATTTCGAAAGTATTCGTTAATACGATTCCATTATTTAGAATTTATCGCTGATTGTTATTCTATTATGGCATGCAAATTCTCAGTTTTTATTCAATAATTTCATATCGATGATTTAAATCAACGAGCACGAACGGAAGACGTCAAACTTTTTCAAAAAATGAGTATAACGCAGTCAACAAAATTAAATAACTAACAACGTAAGTATTTTTCAATCGTTTGATTTTTATCGTCGAAATAAGGCCTAGTAAATTCTTCAAAACGAAGATACAAGCTACCACTCTCGACACGCTGAGAATTTCGCATTTCAGTTATTTCAACATATCGACAAAAAAGAAAAAAAAAGGAAAAAAGTAATAAGGACGGAGGGGAGGTATGAAAAAATTTTCAAATTAACACGCTCGTGATCACATAAAATTAAATGTAAGTAATTTTCAAAGAAACAAATGAACATAATCGCCAGAAGTTGCTTGTTTCGCGTATCAACGTAAAGAAAAAAAATCAAGAGTAACACCTGCAAGATTGATTGTGTTTTTTCAACGGTTCCAATAATCATCACAACCATGTAAGAACGTTATCAGGCCGATTAGTGTTGATTAAAGTCTGCAGTTGCACGTCGTTCAACATATCACTAGTAAATTCTTCTCCTAACTGAAACATAAATAATAAACATTACTCTATGAAATACAGGTAAACGAACGTAGTAAAATATTCCAGAATACGCGTGAAAATTTTCCAACACAAGTTCGAGAATTATACGTGTAATACGCGTAATTCCGATTCTAGAACGGAAATGGAAACCACTTCAGGACATGTTTATTTTAATACCAAGCCAAACATGAAAGTACGCGTTGAACTTAAAGCAAATAATTCGCTGTCACTCAGCGCAACGCATTATCAACAGATTCAACGAAAATTTTTATTTTTTTCCTTCATATTCCAACAAGTTCGTATTATGCTAAAACATCGAGCCAAATCAACTACCATTCAATTATAACGTTTCGACTCGAAAACACGAGTGTACATTTTCACTGTGATTTTTCTTTTGAATAAATTTATAACTCGTCGTGACCAGAATACTCTAAACGTTTAATTACTTGTAAAGAAGGTACCAAATCATCGGTTGCGTCGATGTTATCTCCGAGGGATGAAATTTCTTGCGAATCCAGACCTGATAAATCTGCAGGACCACCCTCTGCAACAAAATAAAATCATGGTGAATATAGCAATAATCATTACTTTCACTAATTCAACAAATGTACTGTAATGTACATCAGTATTGAAGTTGAACAACAATAAGTTTAGAAAAAAAGTCTCTTTAGAAGACAAACGAACCGTTAAATTATTCTAATTGCAGTCTAAAACTTGATTGCAATTTTTTTGAAATGACGAATTGTTAAAAGCAGTGATACCACTACAGATCGTGAATAAAAAAAGTACCGTAGCACTGTTGCTCATCAAATCCGAGAGGTGGATGATTGAAGGAGAAAAACCTCATTTCCGAGAATTTAATGTAACACAGTTACTAATGGTTTATTTTTAAATGAAATTTCAGTTTTCAAAATAATGATGAGAAAAGAACTGATTATTTTATATTTGAGAACAAATTTCTTCCATTAACGATTTTGATTTACTGAACAAAACTATTCTTTATGAAGAAAAAGGAACGTAGAACTGTTCATTTCGCACAGGTTTAATCTGTTCGTTGTTCTTTCTCTGTTCTTAGACGATCTGTTTCTATATAAACGGTTCACTGTTCAGTAAGAAAAACTGTTCTTTACGAGGAACTGTTCGTTCTGCTCATGTTCGATTTGTTTCTTGTTATTTATCTATTTTGTGACAATCTATCACTCATCGAGTTATACTTACATATATGGACTGCTAATTGTTAGCAAAAAACTGAATGTTTCTTGTCTCCAGCCACAGTATAGCCGTTCTGTAGAACCCGGATATGGCGCATGCGCAAGCACACATTCGATTCGATTGATGCACACATGACTCATGTGTTCACGGCAATCGCCGCACTCAGTGATAAGAATTGATGCGCGATACCCAACTGCGCATGCGCCATATCCGGGTTCTACAGAACGGCTATACCGCGGCCGGAGACAAAATCGTCCATTTAAATTAGCAGTCCATATAAGTATAACGTCGATTGTTCAGTTATTCAGTGAGCAAAACTGTTCTTCATGAGAAATTGTTCGTTCTGCTCATGTTCGATTTGTTTCTTGTTCTTTATCTACTTTGTGACAATCTATCACTAAACTGTTCACTGCTCAGTTGTTCAGTGAGCAAAACTGTTCTTCAT
>QBDW01002204.1:0-34828 GCA_003261595.1 Maconellicoccus hirsutus
TTTTTTTTTTTTTGGTAAATGACAGCAAATTTTTTATGAATTGGCAGCACTGTCAAAATACTGGACGTCATATTTTTATTTTGTTAATAATATGTAATTGGCTAATTACGTTCATCTATAGTTTTCTTTGTGACCTCATCACGTCACAACGAGCGAACCGACTTTCGTAAAATTTTGAATATAGTAAATTACCAGTAATTATCGTAAATACGGAAAGTTACTGGTATGTTACCGAAAAACCGCAAATTTACGGTAAATCATCATTGGTTACCAACTGTAAATCAATAGTAAATTACCGTAAATTAGTGGTAAAATACACAAAATAACGGTAAATTATTGCAAATTATGGTTAAATTATTGTAAATTACCGGTGAATTACGTAAATCAAATTACTGGTAAATTACAAAAATTGACGGTAAATTACCATAAATTACCAGTAAAATACCGTAAAATATCCGTAAATTACCAGTAAAATACCGTAAATTATCCGTAAATTACCAAAACTTTACGGTAATTATTAAAACATATCAAGATTGCATCATTAAATGACATTTGCAATAATTTTGCTGTTATTCGCCTTTCCGTAATAACGGTAATTTACCATTGCGAAGCAATGCGAGGGGGTTTGGGGGTAAACCTCCCAACTAGCGAAGCTAGTTTTTTTATAATTTCAATTTAACTTTTTATAAGTACAGATTTTCTTCCAATGTAAAATTTGAAAGCGTTGATTTGGTGGAGGAGGGGAGGGAAGATGAGTTTAGAGATTTTTGAAAACTTGGTAAAAAGTTAGTAAAAAAGTGGTGATTTTTCAAAAAAATAAATCCGTTAGATTCTCCGTTTCAACACTTGATATACCGATTGAAAAAATTTCTATGCAAAAATTTTTCGTCGACAAACGTAAACAAATTCCGCCAATTACAATCAAGGACAAAAATTCCCCGAAGGCGGGGTATTTTTTTTTTCTTTATCGTCGATTAATCGCAAATTATCTCGTATCACTCTGGCGTAGGATCTGGTACATTACTAACGTTTTTCCCATAGACTTGGAAGACGCGTATTAAGACATCCTCCGGATGACCTATTCTCCTCTGTATAGATGTGCGTTTATATGCATCCGCAGATCGTGATTGCGTACTACGTTGGTACAAATGTTAACCATAGCGAATGATTTACTACTCGTCTTTTTTTCAGCTTTTTTTTTTCTAATATGGCGAAACGAACTCTAGAAAACTTCTTGGCTCGAGGAAATGCCGAGTACAGATGCGGTGTTTTTTTTTCTTACCTTCAAGGTCTTGCGACATGACTAGCTTTGACAGCATCATTAATCTTAATTTTCTCATTCGTTGGCCGCGTCGCGTCGTCGTCGCGGCCGCCGAACGTGCGAATGTACAAGAAAAGAATGAAAATCTCGTAGGCGGTAATTCGTTTTCTCTCGTCGTGCATGCTGTATCTTTATTTGTATGGAAATTTGGGCGCGACGTGTGCGAAGAGTGAGGCGGTGTTAATTTTCAATGCATATCGGCGCACGTTACGGTAGCGAGATGAGTCCGAAGATGTAGACGAGGACGGGAGAACGACGTA
Organism: Maconellicoccus hirsutus; assembly: GCA_003261595.1. Taxonomy (NCBI): domain Eukaryota; kingdom Metazoa; phylum Arthropoda; class Insecta; order Hemiptera; family Pseudococcidae; genus Maconellicoccus; species Maconellicoccus hirsutus. Next base: position 1,582 of record QBDW01002204.1, read on the forward strand.
AGCGTGAAAATTACGTTCGCGTTTTTGATTGGGAACGCAGCACTGGAATAGTTTGGGAAACGGTACGAGAACGAATTCCAAAATATGCGAAAATTAGTCGAGCGAGAACGTCGTATGTGGAGAAAAGGAGAAAATTCGTTCGCCGAGCGGAAAATATTAAATTAAGGTGGAAAATTTTTTGCGATTTTTTCCCGTTTTTATTTACAAATATAGAGGGAAATTTTCATTCGTCGAAGATTTTTTATTCGAGTATGGCTTGAAAATGGTACTCACCTTAGGTCGCGTTTGTAGTGACCCCGGATCATGGGCGTTTGTATACTGCTGTCGAATATAGCGCCAGCTCGTCCTGCGATAAATATAATTACACTTGTGAATGCGGTAGCGGTCGTGAGAAACTCGACGTCGACTTACCGGTGAATTTGACGTCGCCGGTGCCGAATACCACTTCGTCTTTGTTGGCCGAAAATAACACCTCGCCTCGAGTTCCGGTGATGTTGAATGACGATGTGGCAAATTTGGCGGTGTCGTTTCCTATAAACAAAAGGACGCCAAATGAACACATCGATGGGGGAGGGGGTATTTACAGAATGTTATTTGAGGGAGAAAAATTCAAGAAAATTTCAACTCAAGACGTTCACGCGGACTACAACACGACGGTAAATTTTACCGACGTATCTTAACAGCTCATTTACATATAACGAGAATATTTCAGCCGGAACACCTGGCACGAGCAGTCGGTAGCGATATGTAGTAGTTACACGATGACGCGCAAAAAGCATACTCACTTAAAACAAAATTGGAAACTTCGTGACCTCTGGAATTTCTCACGCTGACGGATATATTATGCGAAGAAACGAAGCTGAGCGATTTACGTCGCCTGGAATTGATACTGGAGGCGACCAGCGAATCCATAAAATACGCTTTGCCGTTCAGCATGACGCCTCCTTTAATTATCTTCAACGTACCGATACCATCCTGCGAGAGATACGGAAATTTACATAAAACTTATATGGGGAAATACGCGAACGACGGTGATTTTACGAACACCCTGCGTCGTCGTGTAAACGACGAGGGCGGATTACGACGTCGAATTTGCAAGTCGCGACGATTCGCGAGTACGAAAATTTTCGATAGAGGAGAAAATTACCCGGCCTCGATATAATGCATTACTCCGGTTATGAAATATTTCGCCGGCCGTGGCGGCGACGAAGCGCGGAGGGCGTACGAGGAGAATTTATATACGCGGTGGAAAAGAATTAGCCAGGTTGGGACGACGACGACGACGGTGGTTTTTCGCATAGTATAAGTAGTGACTTTTAAGGAATGCGAAGTAATTCATCTTGAAGAAAAATATTCCGCTAATACGAAGCCGCCGCTAGCACCTAGCGCGAAGAGGCTGCGGAAAAGCGCGAGAAACAGGCTAAGAGATGCAAGATAACGTCGAGGGTATTGGGCGCGTCGAAGGGGGGGAGGCATCGTATAGCCATATACGCGGTTCGCTGAAAAGGAAAGTTGTCGGTGGTTAGCCCCGCGGGTTTACAAGTATAATATAACTTTCAAGGGGGAGCGATAGGCGAAAGACGTGTACTCTTTTTTTTTCCTCCTTACAAGCTTTTTTTCTTTTTTTTTTTCGACTGCGGCGTATGAGAGTATCGAACACAAGAGTGAAAGAGATGGCGGAGGCGCGCGAGGTAGATATTCATACTGTTGTTGCACGCCTTCTGATATTTTAATAAAACTCTTCTATGATTTATTGCCAGTTCTAGAAGATGCCTGCTGATCATATAATGTAATTCGGCTCTATTGTAACCATCCCGAACGGGTATCGTTGTATGTACGCGATTTATGACGGAGTAAAAAGCGCAACGCCATCGTGCGCTTGAATTTTAACGCGGTTCGGCGTTTCGTCGTCGGTGCGTGGAGCGCGATACGCGGCGTATTCGAATTTAATGACGGGATGAGTTACTTTCTCGCGCAAATGAAAAAAAATGATCGGTTTTGGCGTCGAAATCGCCGTTTAATTGGGCGCAAGAGGCGGCCGTCGCGATGAGTATTTTTCGTAATGGAAACGTGATTTAGTGCGTTTTGAAGAGTTTCATCGTAAAGTGAACGCGTTGCGGGAGGTCTGAGATGAGAGTTTTTGCTTTTTCTCTCGTAGAACGTTTAAAAAATCATAGTCGAGGTGTATGTGCATATTACAAAGCGATAAGGTATATTATGTATACAGTGTGTTCTGATTATCGTTATTTTATTAGTTGGGAATTTTTTGTTTTTACTCGTTGGCAACACTACTTTTCTTGTTTGAAAAATCATTCGCGAATGAGGGTTCGAATATGCCAGGAAATCTGCTCAAAGAGGTGTTGATTTTTAATTTTTCCACGATTTTGAACGATTCGTGAATAATCAGATGATTCGTTCGTGAACGATGAAGTCTGATCGAAAGTCAGTATTGACAGTTTCGTTTTTGTATGCTTTATCTAATTTATTTTTCGTGATAATTCGTTCGTATTGCAATTACCGTTCGTAAACGAGTTTTCAAATTTGAACGAATCGTTCGCGAATACTGACTTTTTGTCTCTGACTCGAATTTACTAAAAAAAAATTTCAAATGAATTTTAAATTTTTTCTCGATTTTGAACGATTTGCGCATAATTAAATGATTTATTCGTAAAAGATAAAATTCGCAAAATGTTAAGGTTTTGTATGAATCATCTGATGTGTCGTTCGTAAACGATTCGTTCATATTGTAATTATCGTTCGTAAACAAATTCGAACAAAATCGTTTGCGAACGATGTTTTTTTTTCCTCAGACTTGAATCTACCGGAAAATCTTCTCGAACAAATTTTGATTTTTAGTTTATTCACCAATTCCGAAAGATTTGCTTGAAATCAAATGATTCATCCGCGAACGATGACGTTCAGTTGCGAGTGGTTACTTAAATACAATTTTCAGTTGTGTATGATTCTGGTTTTGTCGTTCGTGAATGATTCGTTCGTATTGCAATTATCGTTCGTAAACAAATTCGAACAAATCGTTCGCGAACGATGTTTTTTTTCCTCAGACTTGAATCTACTGGAAAATCTTTCCGAACAAATTTTGATTTTTAGTTTATTCACCCATTCTGAACGGTTTGCTTGAAATCAAATGATTCATCCGCGAACGATGAAGTTCAGTCGCGAGTGGTTACTTAAATACAATTTTCAGTTGTGTATGATTCTGGTTTTGTCGTTCGTGAATGATTCGTTCGTATTGCAATTACCGTTCGTGAACGAGTTTTTAAATTTGAACGAATCGTTCGCGAATACTAACTTTTTATCTCTGACTCGAATTTACTACAAAAAAATTTCAAATGAATTTTAAATTTTTTATCGATTTTTAACGATTTGCGCATAATTAAATGATTTATTCGTAAACGATGAAATTCGCAAAATGTAAAGGTTCTGTATGAATCATCTGATGCGTCTTTCGTAAACGATTCGTTCATATTGTAATTATCGTTCGTAAACAAATTCGAACGAATCGTTCGCAAACGATTGTTTTTTTCCTCAGACTTGAATCTACTGGAAAATCTTCCCGAACAAATTTTGATTTTTAGTTTATTCACCAATACCGAACGATTTGCTTAAAATCAAATGATTCATCCGCGAACGATGAAGTTCAGTTGTGAGTGGTTACTTGAATACAATTTTCATTTGTGTATGATTCTGGTTTTGTTGTTCGTGAATGATTCGTTCGATTGCAACTATCGTTCGAGAACGAATTCCATAAAATTGAGCAAATTTACAAATATTGGGGTATTTTTCTGCTCATGGTTTAGCTGAATAGCTTTTTCTTGGCCATAGGTCAATTCAAATTTTGAGAAATCTATTAGAAACCTCTTCGTCGCGGATTCAGCTTTCTTACCGACGTGAACTGCATCACTTCCATGAACCACAGCGTTAGGCATAGATTTAAAACTACGATTAAGATTAACACCAAGATGAGCAGGAAAAGGCATCGTTTGCGCCAGCCGTAAATTCCGATTTGCGTTCGTATCGGATCCGGTGCTCGAGGCTTCGACGACGATATCTCTTCTTCTAAACTCGAAGGTCTATAATAAATGGAAAAAAAATACTCGACGTTAATTATTCTAAATAAAAAACTCGCGATAGGGTAAAAGTGCTGTAAAAATTCCAAACCTCGAGTTATGTTTCGACTTGACAAAGCGTGTACTTTATTTTTCAATTATTCTTCAAGAGAAAATAAAAGAAATCGAGGAAAAGAAAATTGATAAGTACAAGAGATGAAAGAAAAGACGAAGAAAACACATCGTCGTTTACAGCACGAAGGAATGGAAAAAGAAATAAGAGCGAGAGTACAAAAATCACGCGAAGAGTGAAAAAACAAACGCAAGGGGGTGAAACGAGCAACCAAAAGAAATCGGTAAAGGGACGTGGGATGGTAAAAAATGAAAAGACGGGCGAGGAGGATGGCGAAAAAAAAGTAACGTGTGTGTATAAGTTGTATAAACAAGGTAATGTGATTACGTTAACACTTGGAAAGTGCATTTTGTGATTTTTCAAAAGAAAACTCGCTTTAATGTATAATAGCGCGTCGAATAGAAGAATAATTCTTTTCTCTCTTTTGATGCCATAATACAGAAAATAAACTTTCGAAGCTTTTTTTTCCCTGCTGCTTTTTTTTTTCTACGTCGCTGTATACAATCAGGTTGGATGCAGAAGGGGTGTACCAAAGACGTGGAATATTTTATCCGTCGAACGATACAAAAGTGGCGATAATTTTACGCGCATGAGCAATACGTGCATCGTGTTGAGAAATTATTCGCGATTAGCCTTCGCTTTTTTCACTTTATCGTCGATCAAGAATTTGGAATTTTGCCTTTGAGAAAAGTCCAAAGCTCGGATTGGAAGTCATGTAGTATTGATGCAACGTACCCGGCTTTTTCGCCTCGAGAACTCGATGGCAGCATGTTGATCCATTCTTCTGTCTGGTGCGACTGCGGAGAAGAAAAAAAGATATCAGTGGTGGTGTATCTCGACAAAGGTCGACGTGGAAAGCTTAATAAAACGAACGTGTAACTGCGGCGGTGTATTAATTGGGAAAAATTACGATATCGGGATTCGGGAGGCATACCGGAGGGTGTGTGGAAGAGGGGTGGAGGCAGCGGAACGTATCCTTTTTATATTAAAACGATAAAATACGAACTCGAGCCGTATAAAACACCAACTCGAGTGGCAAAAATGACAAAAACTCTGACAGATGCGACGAAAGTTTTTACCTTGCTCGTAAAAAGTACATTTGTAAAAGTAGTAAAAGCTCGGTTGTTATTGTACGATATCGTTCGTTTTTCGAATTCTGTTGCGAGCCGCGGGTTTTTTCCTCTAAACCAAGAACTCTCATGTTAATTTTTATCTCGTTTGCGAGAAGAGACTCTGCGAGGTTATCGAATCGATGAAATTCCTACCATTGTTTGTTCTTTCCTTCGCCGACGAGAAGAAAACAGGCGGCCGGTGGTTTCGGTGAAATTGGCTGGTAAACTATTACATGGTTTTTGCGCACATTTTAGTCGAGCATTTTTGGAAAAAAATACGAAAAAACACGAACTTCGGAATGAGACGAAAAAAACGAACGAAAACTCGTCAAAGCGATCATGCAAATACTGAATTGTTTCGCCGGAACGGCCGACAACCGGAGGTTTTTTTCGCGAGATAAACATATCGCAGATGATCGAGGGCTCGAAGGGAGAAGGCGTCGCGCGACCGGGGTATTTTTAGATGCTGACTCTGGAAAGAATCCACGAAACCGCGAATGCGTATACAAGGTGGTACGAATTAGTCGATGGTGCGTTGAAAGATTGCCAAATGATCGCGATGATTGGCACTTCGGTGCCGGCGTCGAGGACTCTGACGCGGCGATCTTTACGAGGAATTTTTGCGTGATTAGAGGGCGGTGTTGTGGGAGTGAGTGTGATATATTTTATATCGAGGTTTTATTACTCGTGCTCGTGTTTATGTTGCGTTTATGGGAGGGTTTGTTGGCGCCGATGGATTGTATGGCACTTGGCGTCGGATTTTTTTTTCGCCAGGATGCCAGTACGTGGCTACGTGCGAAGTGATCGAGATGGAGGATGAAGAGAGGGGTGACTTTACAATGTGAAAATTCACGAAGTATGTCGAACTGTCGACGGATCTATTATGCGTCAACACGTGTCATTTTGTTGTTTCGGTGACGTGATTAGTTTCGAACAAAAATAAAGGAAATTTACGAGGTTTTTCGAGAATGATTTTGAAAGGGTGTTTGATTCGCGAAGATATGGAGGAGAGGTGGAAGCACCCTTCTTTCCTTCTATATTCCAGCGTATTCGTTCGATTTGTAAATTTTTCGTTGTTGTGGATGAGAGGAGAGGAGTGGGGGGGGAGAGTATAGTAATAGAAAATCGTCGCGTATATCGGATCAGCAGGTTTTTCCAGCCGATTTCAAATCTGCCTCTGAACTTGGTCTAAAATTGACTGCGAAGTTGAGAGATGATACTGCGTACTTTACTACTGGAAATTCTTCGCGTTATTGGACTCGTTCATCGTAATACGGTTTTATTCCGAGTCGTTTTCGAGGCGGATAAGAAAATACGGCGATTTGTTTTCTGTTTTTTCAACCTCCCGAGTAAATTTTCATTAAAGTGTAGGTCGCAAGAGGTAGCAGCGGAGTCGGATTAGAACAAAGCTAATACTCGGGAGCGATACGTTAACGCAATCGAGCGTGTATATAACGATTGCCAAATGAAACAACATCGTCTACGGACAACGACCACCATCGATAGATGTAAAACAAATATCCGCGTAATGCCGAGGAAACGATAAAGTCGACGTGAAAGAAGCACACAGACGGAGAGCAAAAGGCGCAGATATAACGACAAAATTAAGCCCGAACATGTAGACGGGAGGGTCGAGGTGAATTTTCATTTATCGAAATCGTGCATTCGGAAGGTACAAGCGAAGGCGAACGAATAAAATAAATTTAAACGGTTTCGCGTTTCTTGCGCGAGCTCTGCGTTCGGTCGTGTGAAAGGAGACAGGATGAGGGATCGGGCCAGAGCGGGGGATCGTTGGTATTTTAATTCGATGCAATAAAAAAGCCTATTTTCGAGTGTACTTTCGGATTATAATAAATATTACGTGGAGGCTGAGGAGCCGATCTGGATATGTCGACGTGCTCACAAAGAGACCAATTCCGCCGAAGGGTTTATTTGTTGGTGTGTCTATGTAGAAGTTGCTGTAAAAATTGGTTTTTTGGTTTGGGTTATTTTTCAATGGTACCGAAATGAACGGAAGGGTTTAAAAAATGGAGATTTGTTTAATATTTTTTTGATATTCAACGTGCTAATTTTCGCTGCTTTTTTGGATTGACGTTCAAACGTAATGAAATTTTTTTCAAATTTTCAACTTTGGGCGGGGTCAAGGTGAAAAATGAAAAAAACTACGTTGGAAGCATTAATAACCACTTGCGGTTGTGGAGTTTTTTTTGAGCAATTTCGGTTTCACATGATATACGACTTGAAGATTGGGACTGTCAAGAATCTGTTGGAGCGCTAATGTGAGGTACCTCTTTGTAAGTTCAATAATGAACCGCTAGGAGTCAGAAATTAAAATTCTGTATTTTAATTCGAAAATTGCTAGTAAATTTTGAAAATTTCGCCACCATAAGTGTATGATTGCGCTGATCGACGTCTCATCGGTACCTCTTCGTTAGTTTCATCAATTACCATCAGATATCAGACACTTTGCTTGACAGTCCCAATTGATTTTTTGTAGATTTTTCTGAAAACCAAAAATCCATTTTTGGCGAAATTTTCCAAGTTGTGATTTTTTTTCGTTATAATGACGTTTTTTAAAGTATCTCATGTCATTAGAATATTTTTTATTTTATTTTTGGCGTATAGAAATTTTACACCACATCACTTTTCACCAAATTTTTTTTAAATAATTGTCTCATCTCGGTCTCCCCTCCAATCAGGGTATCTAACAGGTAGTGAAAGTAGTGAAAAAGTGGTAAATTTTGTCAAAATGTAGTGCAAGAGTAAAAAAATCTAAGTGCGAAATTTTTGGAAAAATTTCACAAAAATTGTTTTTTGATAAATTACAGGCAATTTTTTACGAATTGGCAACACTGTCGAAATATGTGACGTCATATGTACTATTTTTAGTAAACAAATTGTGAGTTAATTTTTTATAATTCAGTTCTGATTTTTTCGGATATACAGGTGTTTTTCTAATACAAAATTTTACCTCATTGATGGGAGTTTGCGGGGGGGGGGGGGTCAAAAAGTCTGAAAATTTGTTGAAAAAGTATTGGAAAAATAGTGATTTAAAAAAAAGTCTGTTAGATACCTTGCTAATGTTTATTAGCGAAGTCAGTCTACGCTCCAAATGCCAATTAGTTTGAAAAAATTTACAGTAGAACCTCGATTATCCGATCCTAATTGGGACGGAGAGAGGTCGGATATGCAAAAAAGTCGGATAATCAATTTTCGTTGAAACTCGATAAATAACAAAAAAAAATTGGATGAGAACCTTTATTTAATACTTTGCAGAGAAGCTTTCCTCAAGTAGTAGATATTTAGATACCAAAAAGAACGATTTTTGTTTTTATTTTTCATGAAAAAAAATTATTTTTAATTTTTTTTTCAAGTCAGTGAAAAGTTTTTGCTTTGGCTCAGTTTTATGGCTCAAAAACGAATAACTGAGCTTAAGCAGAAACTTTTGACTGATTTTTTTTGAGAAAAATGAAATATATTTCAATCTTTTGATTATTGATCCGGTCAAAATTCGAAAATTCATCAATAATCGAATAATGAAACATTATCCGACCTTTTTTGTGCGGTTAATCGGAAGAAACCGGATGCATTTTTTTGGTTGAATAATCGAGAAATCGGATAATCGAGGTTCTACTGTACTCACAACCCTCCCTCCCCCTTCTACCTTAATTCCGCATCATCCCATAATAATTATTCAGTTTATACTCTTCCTAAATTTAATCCCAGTTACGCTTCCGCCTTTCGCGGTATTTTTTGGTATCTTTCAATTGAATTTATAGTGTATTTACTCCACAGTGTGTCCTAAAAAATCGACTTTTTTGAGGTACAGGGTGTCGAAAAATTTTTCAGTGGTGTGAAATGTGAAGTAACGTGCAAATTGAAATGAAATGAAATTTTATACCTTCGTTGGAAAAATTTCAGCTTGCGCGTGACAATTTTGATTTTGAGCTACTCCCCCCCTCCTCCACTCATTATCTCTAGAATCGGTTAACTTTATACGAAATTCTCTGCAATAAAGAACTTCTGCGTTGCGAATACGCTTCCATTGGCGAATTTGATAACCCGAGCCAGTACCTATCGTCGCTCATTCAAATTTAATTTAATTTCTCATTTATACGAAACGATTTTTTAAGAGTTTTTCGCGGCGGTTACCGAATTGCCGATATGTTCGGCGACTCGTGTAAAACAAGATGTACTTAACGAGCGTTTGTATTTTGGCGAAGGTTTTACGTGGTGTGTGTACGAGAAGAAATGTTTGAAAAAAGCGCGTATGTGTGCGGTTTTATTTAGCATTTGGTCGGGTTAACGTCGTGTATTACCCATGTGTACGGTATACGAGGGAGAAATGAAGCAAAGAAATGAAAACGTTTCGCCGCCACGTTACACGACGGGTTTTATCGTATGTACACGATACAATTATACACACACGTATCCCCTTCGTCGGCTGTATACAGCATATATGTAGTATACGTATGTAGGAATATATTATTATACGATGCTAGAACGAGATACACGATAGACGTGGCGCTATAGGTGTAGAGAAGGAAGGCCTTATGTGGAGTAGAAAGGAGAGCAGCCGAAACAGCCGAATCGTAGAGTAGTTTTGCGCGCTTTCGGAGTATAACACATGTTGGAGCCCGAGAGCAAAGGAGGCAGCAGCCGAGGCCGTGTCGAAAAAGGTTTTTAGCAACGTAGTTAGAGGGAGTTTATCCTAATGACAATACAACAGGGTATAGCATCTGCTGTGTGCGTCGGTTGCCGAGCGCCTTTTTCGGGTGTTCGCGGAACGCGACGAAAAGGAGCATAGCCGAGTGCAGGACGAAGGACGCGGAGGCGATGGGAGGACGGGTGGCTGCGGCGCGTGTAAACGCCGGGGCGCCGACGTGTAGTTACACGGTGTTTCATATATGTATACGCAATCCAAACAACACGTGTAAAATTGACATAATGGCTCATATACATTAAAGTTTTATTTAAATCCCTATTTAATGTCATGTAAGGCCTACGTGTTTATGCAGACTTATGTCGCGTCGTCGACATAACACGCATATCGAGTCGCCTCCTTCGGTGCGCGACCCTCTCCGCGACGTTCGGCGGGCCGCTTCGTCGCGTATGTAGTCTACGCCTGTACGGATATTCCTAACTCTTTAAATTGTTTGTAAAGTAATTTTAACGAAATTTAAACCCTTTTTAAAAGGGGTTGTTTTATAAGCGTCGAAAAACGTATTAGTCGTCGAAGGAACGCGACGCGGTGGTGGCGCGAGTACGCGTCGAGAGACTAAAGAGGCTGTGATTTTTTTTTTTTTTGGAGAAGCTCGGAAATTCGGTATTTTTAGAGGAGGGGGGAACTCGTCTTCGACGGAGTAGGATATTTATAGCTTATTGATGATCGTAGACGTATTAATCATACGATGCCAGGGGTTGACGTGACGATTGTGTGATTGGTATACGCTGCTCCCCTGCCGCCTTCTAAATAAGTTCGTATATTTTGATATAACATGTTTTACGGCAAAAGTTCCATTTTTGGTGAAATCATATTGACATGTGTGTTCGTTTCGAGAATACGTGAAACTTTTCGCAATTTCCGCGCGTACGGGAAAACGACGAAATTCCAAGGTATTTGGGAATTTCAAGGGAGGAACAGGCTCGTCGAGAATTTAACGCGAATACGCGCGTATTTAACGATATGTCTCGAGTTGCCTGGAAATTACATCGCGTTGATAATTGCTTCGCGGCGTATTGCAAACAAACGTTTACCTTCGTCGGTGCGATTTTCCATTCGTACGAGGAGATTTTCCCGCGATCGTGCGAAATTCCTTTGTTTTACGTCGCCGCCTCGTTCCAGCGGACGAGTAATTAGAATAGGTAACGCGTGTGTGGGAATCATAAACGAACGTTTGGATCGCTCGCGACGTCCATGACGTGGTTGTAACCGTCGCACGGTGGCATTGCCCGAGACGTCGATTCGCGCGAAATGACGAGCGAAGATGGTGCGAGATGCGAACTGATAAGAAGTTGCGCTTTATTATGATTACGTTGTTTAATTTCGAAAACGATAAGGTTTTAACGCGCCGATGATTATTTTTTATGGTTCGTAAACGAGCGCGTAACGCGAAGATGTTTCCTCGTCCTCGTGCCAAGTCTAGAGCGGTCTAAATGGGGCCCGAGATGCTCGCCTTAATTACGGATGTCCTTCTGGACGAGTACGAAGAAACGGCTCGAATGGAGGCGAATAATAGCCGGAGATTTGTTGGGATTCGGATATGCGCGAGAGGGGGAGGCGGGAGATGACTTCGGCGATGGTGAATGCGTTGCGTGCCTGCTTCGTAAATAGGAAATAAATCGGGATGAAATGATTTCGAAGTAGATGAGCTGAAAAATGCGTGAAAAACGATATTTTTTGCAATTACCGTAATTTACCGTTAATTACGGGTTTTTACCGCGTGCTTTACTGGTAATTGTTGTACGAAGGGGCGATGTTGACTCATTCTAAAATAACGAAAATACCAAAATTACTCAATTTTTTCCATAATCAAGTACATTCCGTCGAGGTTATGAAATTTACGCGTAATTACGTTGTAATTTACTACAATAATTTGTAACATCCGCGATATTACAGGTTTTAATACAACTACCGAAATTTCCTCCTCACAGTGTTATTGATATTTCGCACAATTACAGTACTTTACTCGTAATTACTTCAATTTATGGCAGTTTCTAAGGTAATTACGACGAATTACCAGAAAATTACCGTACAGATGCCAGAAATTTGATTGATAAAATTTGATGTGCGATTGTGTTTACGGTTTAATCAACTTTTTCGCAATAGTAAGTATTGAAAGTAACGGTAACTTGGGGTAATTACGGTAATTGACGTGTAATTACCGCAGTACGCAATTCATGGATTATAAAATTTCCTTAATGATTAATTTAGTAAAGGCGGCATCTCGACCAAGGTAAATGAGTCTCGTGAGGCATCTCAGTAATACCAACATTTACCTTGAAAGTGCTGGTAAATACGGTAATTCTTCGTCACAACGCGTAATTACGTGTAATTTCGTTAATTTTTGTATGATTTTTGAACGTTTATTTGTCGGTTATCACACGGTCTGCTATGTTGACGTTACCGCTTACTAGTAATTACTGGTAAACTGTCGGTAAATTCTCTGTAATTACGGTAAATAACGAAAAAAATCCGACGAATAGTGGATATACATCGAATAAATCAAGAATTTGGATGTATTCGTGCGGAATACTGTGGAATTTTTTCGTTCACGTTTATTTCCAAAAATCAGGCTACAGTAATTTCCGGTTCTTTGTATTTCCTCTTTTCTTCCACCAACGGAATCGAGATAGGAGTTGATTTTCTTTCCTTATTCTTCCTGTGTATACTTGCGTACCGGTATCGAGGCTGAGGAATTTCCCAAATTGGTCGAAAATTGTCGTGAAATATCCCGTACGCATACGTCGACATGGGCATTCGTCGTTTGATTAGCGTTTTCCTCGTTCCTCCCCCCTCCCCATTTGGCCCCTATCTCCTATTACGCGGTTACAGGTGTACGTTTTTTTTTCGGAGTTCAAAAATATCCGAATCTTATCTCTTCCATACGTTTCTTTCGTTTTGGTTTTGGTAGTTTTTTTTGGGCAGGGGAAGGGTAAAATAAAATATTCCACATTCGTTCGTTTCTTTTTTTTTTTTTTTTTACTTTTTTGTAGAAGTCGGAAAAAAATGGGAAAAAGGCATGTTTTTTCGCTAACAAAAAAACTACTCGGAAGAACCGCAATAAACGTATAACAGCGGCGACGGCGGGGAGCGGGGGGCACTACGTTGAGTAGATATTTCGCGTTGATACGCGAAAAGACGAATTAAAAAAAGTTCAAAAAGATATTCGCGTACGTAGGTTATCGCGATGATACGTCGGCATTCCAAAAACGAGGGAAAGTAAGGGAAGAGGGTGGAAAAAATTTAAAAGGGGGAAAAAGGAAAAAAGAGCAACAGACCGAACGATAAAGAAACGAGTATGAAAATAAGAAAAGACTCTCGAGGAAGGATGTAGAATGAATTGGGTACCGACGTCAAATGTATACGTCACTATTACGTTAGCTGCGGATGCACGTACAGCGCGTAGCGTATATTCGAGTACACACCGTATATTTATATAGTATTTGTACGTAGCTACGTACGTATCTATATTCACGTTCTCTTATCTGCGTATTTTCGGACCAAGACCGGAGGGCGTTTGGCACGATGACGTAAGGTGGGGTGCGTTTTCTTTCGAATAAATGCCAAAGAGTGGGTAAGTCGCCGGTAACTCGTTGATAGGGAAATTTCTCTATGGTTTTCATGAGTTTTATCATCGGCGCTGCAAAGATGGTGAAGAGGCTATTATAAGGCTCGGAGTCTTGTATGTGGACGCGCGAGAGATGACTGAGGCGTCGCGATGTTGAAGCAGCCGCGTAGATTACGATTTGACGGCGTTAAGAGGGGGGGTTGATTACGCGTTGCAACTTGTAAATTGCATCCTTTACGTTTTAAGGGTCGGAAACGGGGCAGAATATTTGTTGTATTTTTCGCGTGTTCTTGGTGCATGTTTTTACTCGTATTAGCTTTTTACAAGCTACGACGTGTTCGCGTTTAAATAATAAGATCGTGTAGTGTGTTGATGTTAACGTGCCATGCTCGTTTGAGATATTTTCGCCGTCGAGGGAAAATGAACGGTGCTCGGAGGGATTGTGAATTTTCACGTACTTGACTCGCAGAATGGCTTATGAGAAAGGATCGGAGGGGAGGGGGGTTGGCACGATATCGTCTCTCGAATGCAATACAATACGGGATTCGCGTTGTTACAAAATGTGTCAATTGTCGAAGAGAAAACTTTCATTATTGGCAAGTTTTTCCTTTTTGCGCTGGAAAACACGAGTATCAGGTCTGAAGTGGAGGGTAAGATGACACGAGAGTTTCGCAACAAGTGGAATTTCTTTTAATCGCGTGTTTATCTTTTGCCGAAACAAATTTATGGAGAGAGTGAATTTTTTTTGGGGAAAAATTCGTCGAAATTTTCCATCGCAGACGTGATTTTTCCTCGTTGGTTCTGCAATTTTATCGCATTTATTAGAAAATTGCCTATGTTGTCGTGCTGAAAAAAATTCCAGACGAAAATTGATCGTAGGTTCTTTTTTGTTTTGGTTCTTGTGAAGTTTTTGTTCGGAGTATTTGTCGAAGTTGAAATTTGAAAAATATAACGAAAATAAGGCTGAAAAATCGTAATTTAGCGATTCGTCTCAATTGAAGAGCCACTACATCGTGAAGTGGCAACGACACGACGATGCGTCGTTTAAATTAAATACGCGAACGCCTAAATAGCCGCTTTGTTTCGAAATATCTCCCTTAAGAGAATAACTTTCACCTTTTTGGCAGCTGGTTTCCCTCGTTTGTTACGTCGTCGTCGCGTCGTGATTACGGTGTCAAGGGTTATTAAGTGTTTACAACATTCGTTTAGGGTGGAAAATACGTATAATTAACCCGAGGTGTGTTTCTTAGACGTCGACGCGTATTTCCGCCATTCTTCGGAGGCTTTTTATCGTAATTTTCGAAATACGCATCGCAACGTTCGTCGGTTTTCGGTTTTTTTCTTCCTTCAGCTGGTTTAAATAACGTATCAACAATGTGTTTTACGAGTAATGACGTAGAAAAAACATCCGAAGGGAGGGAAAGGCTGAAAATATCGCGTCATCGGTTTCGTCGTACGCGTCGTCTGGTCGTGGCGAGTGGTGTGTGTTTTTTTCGTGGTAGTTTTTTCTCTACGATCGAAGCAATATTTGGAGTCGGATGAGACGCCTGCGAATGCGACAGATTGCAACTTTATTAACGTGTCGCGCGCGTGTATACATCGTGTGAGATGTAGCGTGCGATGTGGGCGCGGAAGGGAAGGGGAGGGGAAGAAAAACGAGGTGATTGAAAAATTGCCCGTGAAGCTGGTCGTTTCGGTTGATAAGAGGTTGTTTTAGTGAAAGTGGTGGAAAGGTAGTGATGTGGGTTATGAAAGTTGCGGTGTGTTTCGTTGAAAAGTAATGCAAAATGAGGAAGCCCAAAGAGGAAATATTTTTGAAAAAATTACTCAAAAATTGTCCATTGTTGATGAACGACTGGCAAATTTTTCACGAATTGGAAGCACTGTCGGAATATATGACGTCATGTATAGTTTCTTAATGAGCGCATAGCGGCGTTTGTTTTTTCATAATTTTTATTTGACATTTTTGAATTTTTTTTTTTTCAAATACAGATTTTCCTCTAATCTAAAATTTGACCATGGTGATGAGTAAAGAAAGGGAGGGGGTGCGATGAATTTTTTTTTTGTTTTTGAAAATTAGTTTAAAAGGTAGTGAAAAAGTTGTGAATTTTGAAAAAAAAATCATCGCATACTTTGAACTGTTTATTTAAAGGTGAGAATTTTCGTCGAAGAACAATTTTTGGGAGATACTCGTGTAATTTTTCTACAGATTTTTTACTTTTTTTGATGAAAAATGAGTCTCAGGTTTTGTGTCTCATTTTTACAAAAATTATTAATTTTCTTCAAGATCTCCATTTTTAGAGGCTCCGCCGCCTCCCCTCTCTCCGTACTGTGGTTCTTATTTTTTTATACTGGCTGAAGGGAAAATTTTGTACGAATTTAGAGAGGGAAGGATTCCCTTGAAAGTGATTTAACTAGCTGTTTTGATTGAACAAGGAATCAGGGTAATTTTGGACTCGTTTTCGTCAAATTCACATCTGGGTTATTGATTATAATCGTGGTAGTCGAAGAATTGTGGAATTTGCTAGTGAATGAACGAAGGGGAGGCTGAAAAATGAGCAGCGTGACTTGAATTACAACATCGAAAATTCGCTTTCGACGATTCGTTCGAAAAATTAATGTGTAATTTGTTCAAAACATATGATAATTTTCGTCGCGTCTAAATAAAACAGGAAATACTCGATTTGATAAAATGCTAAAAAAAAATTATAACGAAGAAAAAAGGAAACTTGGACGGCGATGGGGAAATACGTCAAAGATATATTTACGAAATAAAGAAAAAAGGGATGGATGATTCGAAAAGGTGTTGAAAAATCGCCTGCTGCGAATTGACGACGATATTTTACAAGAATAGAGAGCGAAAGTGGGAGAGAGGGGGGAAGAGACGTATAAACGATTACGACAATTTAGAAAGGGGAAACGGAAGGCGCGCGCGAGAGGGAAAAAAACGAATCGAGAAGCGGAGGGGTGCAGCGAGTGGTATAGACAAATATTGAAAATGTACATCTCGGACGGATTATAAATTGGTAAAAGAGATATTAAAAGTCGAAGTAAAAAGATTGTATTAATTTATAAGAAAGTTGGCAACTAATGGGTTACCATTATTTTATATTAAAGGCTGTTAAATTTCATATCTAACTAGGCAATAAATCCTTCCAAGTTGGTCTTGCCGCTTCAAGTTTTTCGCAGCCTTTAGGTATAACTTCGCTCGTATACCGGAAACGGGAGCGCGGGAGGCGAGGAAAAAAGCTTTTTAAAATTTATTTGATGTATAACAAGTCAAACAAACAGCGAACTGGCTACGATAGCCGATGTTGAAAACTTTATTTACGAACTGAACTTAAAGAATATAATTTGCTCGTTTCGATTTACATAATAAAGCTATTTGGAGTTTTTTTTTTCTTCGTACGCGCGCCGTGTCTTGTAGGTTTTTTTTTTTGTTTTTTCATCGCATTCCGTTTCTCTTTTTTTTTCGGGTTTGACTCAGTTACGGAGACGGGGACGGGTGAAGTTCGTGCGAAAGGTGGCGTTCGCTTTGTTGTCGCTGGATTTTGGGATTTTGACGGCGACGAAAAAACAACATTTTTACGCGAAGATATCGGGAATTTGTAAGAAACGGTCGAAACGTGTGGGAAATTCGAGTAGAAAGCTCGCTGGCGGTTGGCGCGATTAACGTTTTAATTTCGAACATTCGAAGACTTTGTAGTCCGAAGATATGGTAAGGCGGCCGGAGGCGGAGTGGTGACTGCGTTTGTACATCAAAGAGTATTTACATTTGGGCTGAAGTTTATTGAAATCTCGACTCATTTACATTCTCTTTTTAAAAGCTCCTCGTAACGGATACCTAGTTTTTCCTTTGGTAATTTTTTTCCCCCTCTTCGGGCTTCTCCGGCGATAAGCTTTTTAAAACTTTAAGCATGGCTTGAGACGTTGATTACGATTCTCGCGCTTCGTCGCGGCGAGATCTTACGCGTAGTTGGGAAATTTCATTTAGATTTTTGCGACGGAGAAGGAAAAGAAAAAACGAAAGATGAAAGTTGCGAGGCGAAAAAAAACACTGTACGGTGTTTGCCCGCTTTTCGACGATTTGCCGCCGAATAAAGGTGACAAAGTCGCGATATTCTAATTAAGTCTGGTAATAAAAACGCCCGAGATGTTGTCGCGATGCTGCGTCTCTCCGGAGGCTACGTAAGCCGAAGGTATTTGCCTTTTGACGTCTTTGTCGGCGTTTTAAATATCGAGAAGGTTGCTTTGTTGGATTTATTCGTAGAAATTACGTTTCGCGGTTGGGTGAGGTTTGTTTGGTATATGGCTCTTTGAATACGTCAGTTTTCTGCGCAACGGTCATTATTGAAATTCGGATGCAAATTGCAAATGGTGTTGGAAGAAATGAGATGTTTATTTTGGTGATCGGTTTTTGTAGCGGAGGAGGGAGGAAGACGTAAGATCACGGGGATTTTGAAATATCGTCGTAGTTTATTTGATCACTATATCTGGGAAATTCAATCTTCACCTTGGCTTCAGTTCGGAAATCTCGTGATTTTTTAAATTTCGACGCGCATTTCACACGCTCAGCGATGCTTCGGAATGCACTCGGTAACATGGATTTGCGCGAATTCGCGGGCATAGGTGACAGATTTTCATATATTAACGCGACCGTAGACGACAACGTGAACGGGGCGAACACGACGACGGGCAAATTACGTCGAGAAAATCACGCATTAAACGTGAAATGGGACTAGCTGGAATATTACGCGACATACGCGAAGCAAATCCAACGAGAGTAAATTCTCGTACAAGGAGGAAATTCTCAAACGTAATATTGTAAATTAACGCGACGCCGGCGACGCGACAGCGGTAACATCCGAAGGCACGAAAATCGTTGAAATTTTCGACACCGGCGTACGCGACAGCCGCCGTCATCGAGCTACGTCGACGACGCGGCGACGCGACGCCCGACGAAATGGAATTACGTACATTACACATGTACGCAGTTATATACGCCTTTATTTACACAAATTACCAGGGCCACGCTAAAATACGTGTTTCGACTGTACGACTTCGCCTCGTGCACCCTTAATTCGTCGATTGAATTCGGTTTATTTCCTCTACGGGTTCTTTTCATGCTCGCGAAAAGAATACTCGACGCTGAGACGAGCGTCTTCGTACCGGAACGTTTTTCCCTTTTTTGCACAATTTTTTTTTTCGGACGAAAGAAAAGAGACGAATTCGGCGTGTATGGGCCAAGAAATCAACGCAGACTGCACGGCGACCTATACGCGCGAAAATGTGTCTCCGCGTTGAAAAAAAAAAAAAGAAGAGAAACCAGGCACATACGGCGAAAAAGGCCCGAAAAAAGCACATAGTAATACATAATATCGGTCATAATAGGGTGAGATGAGAGAAAAAGGCCGTCAGGCTATGCTGCGAGAGACGCGTATCGGGCGAATTCCAGTCACGTATTTTCTCGAATACATCCTGCTTTTCGAACACGGTGCCGGATTTCGTACACGCGGCCGGTATCGCCGGTGTTCGTTAGATTTCAGTTGAGGGAGGGGGGCGTGTTGGAACGTTACGCATAGGTGGTTGTAAACGATAGGGAGTTTTACAAATTTCAGGATTAATGTAGTGGCATGGATTCCGCGATGTGCGGAGTTCGTCCATTGAGCGGCGAAAGCGTCGTTACATGTCAAATCAGTCAAATTTGGGTGAAGGGTGGCGATTTTTGACATTTTCATGTCTTGGCTGCGGCACACAAATCCGAAAGTCGTCATAAAAAACCGTCACACCATCGTCTTGCTCGTAAGTGATAATTTAGTAAAATAAAGAGCGTAGGTAACAAGTAGTGACTTTAAAAGTGTGCTACGAAATTAGTGAAAAATTGGCCAATCAGAATACTCCTAATGGAAATACTGAATAAATTCTCCACCAATCATTATATAATATTGAAATTTTGTACAACTATTGTAAGTAGCGAAAGAATAGTAATGTCATTATAACATGTTACAGATGACTCATCGTGATGACGTGTCATAGTCGTAAGCGGCATGTGATCATTTCATGGTGGCATGTCGTGATGCCATAATATGATGATGACAAGTCATTGTCATGGTGGTGTGTCACGGTTATGGGTAATATGTGATGTCTAATGACATGTTATGATGAACGTTATTTTCATAAAAACGTTTCATGGTGATAAATGACATGTAGGGACACATGTCACAATGACAAGCATGATGATAACATGTGATGACTTGTAAGATGATTATTTTGTTCATCTTAAAACGTGTAATGCATTGCATATTCATGTTTAACGAAAAACTTGAGTTTTTCATGTCATCATAACATGTCATAAATGATAATTCATTGCCGTGGTGACATGTTATGATCATCAGTGACATGTTACAATGATATGTCTAAAGACATGATATGACAAGTGATTGTTTTGGCGAAGTGTCACGGTCGTGAGTAATATTTCCATGTCATCGTAACATGTCATACGTAAATGATAAGTCATTGCCATGGCCATCAGTGACATGTTATCGAGTCATAATAGCATGTTGCGATGACATGTCTAAAGACACGATATGGTGACAAGTCATTGTCATGGCGAAGTGTCACGGTCGTGAGTAATATTTCCATGTCATCGTAACATGTCATACGTAAATGATAAGTCATTGCCATGGCCATCAGTGACATGTTATCGAGTCATAATAGCATGTTGCGATGACATGTCTAAAGACACGATATGGTGACAAGTCATTGTCATGGCGAAGTGTCACGGTCGTGAGTAATATTTCCATGTCATCGTAACATGTCATACGTAAATGATAAGTCATTGCCATGGCCATCAGTGACATGTTATCGAGTCATAATAGCATGTTGCGATGACATGTCTAAAGACACGATATGGTGACAAGTCATTGTCATGGCGAAGTGTCACAGTCATAAGTAATATTTCCATGTCATCGTGACACGTCATAAATGATAAGTCATTGTTACGGTCATCAGTGACATGCTATCGGATCATAGTAGCATGTTACAATGACATGTCTAAAGACATGATATGATGACAGGTGATTGTTATGGCGAAGTGTCATGGTCATAAGTAATAATGTTAATAT
Organism: Maconellicoccus hirsutus; assembly: GCA_003261595.1. Taxonomy (NCBI): domain Eukaryota; kingdom Metazoa; phylum Arthropoda; class Insecta; order Hemiptera; family Pseudococcidae; genus Maconellicoccus; species Maconellicoccus hirsutus. The sequence goes on from QBDW01002204.1 coordinate 22,309, forward strand.
TTCCATGTCATCGTAACATGTCATAAATAATAAGTCATTGGCATGGTGACTTATGATGATCATCAGTGACATGTTATCGGATCATAGTAGCATGTTACGATGACATGTCTAAAGACATGATATGACATGTGATTGTTATGGCGAAGTGTCGCGGTCGTGAGTAATATTTCCATGTCATCGTAACATGTCATAAATGATAAGTCATTGCCATGGCCATCAGTGACATGTTATCGAGTCATAATGGCATGTTGCGATGACATGTCTAAAGACATGATATAGTGATAAGTTATTGCGATGGCGAAGTCTCACGGTCATAAGTAATAATGTTAATATTTCCATGTCATCGTAACATGCCATAAATAATAAGTAATTGTCATGGTGACATATGATGATCATCAGTGACATGTTATTGGATCATAGTAGCACATTACGATGCCATGTCTAAAGACATGATATGGTGATAAGTCAAAGTGTCACGGTCGTGGGTAATATTTCCATGTTGTCGTGACATGTCATAAATGATAAAGTCATTTTCATGGTGACATAAATGATGATCATCACTGACATGTTATCGGATCATAGTAGCACGTTGCAATGACATGTCTAACGGCATGACACGATGACAACTCATAGTTCTAATGATGTGTCAGGGTTATGAGCAGCATATTATGTCATATGACGTCTTATGATGAACATCATAATCGCGAAGAGACATGTAAATGTGACGTTATGCTGTGCACTTGTATGCAAGTTGATGCTCGTGGCTTTTTTTATCCTTCTTCAAGTTTTCGACATATCACAAAAAATTTCATCATTTTTAAGATACCCCCTCCTCCTTAAAATTGCTTTGTACCGTCATTGTCCGCGTATCAATGAGAATAAAAAATACTACTAAGCATAAATTTAAAAGAAAACCATAACCACGTAGGTTTGTGTACCTATAGAACACGCGATCATCGCAAGCACAGCTTCCGAGACAGAGAGAGAGAACCAGCAATAAAACCGGAAAAGCGATGGGATATAATTGGAAGCGTAAATGCGGCTCGCGTCTTGTCATAATTATACACGTCGCTTGTCGTCCGCGTTAATATACGACCACCGCGGACTGATTAATTTTATTCAAATGAAAAGCGTTGCACGGAATCGCCGAGTGCCGCAGATGGGCTCAGGTACAGTTAATCGTACTACCGCCGAATGGGAGGAAGGGTTTATTAAACAGCGTACGTCCCGATGCCGGCGAACCATTTAAAGGAATATTAATACGAATATTAACGTCGGTCTTTTGAACGCCGATGCCCTTCGACCTGGCGGCTACGCGAAACTTGCGACGCGACGACGAATACAGACATAACCGGCCTTTTGAAAAGTACCCAAGTACAAAATTACGCGATTTGTTCGCGAAACGATTCGTTATTACGAAACCGTACGCTCGCTTACGATGGCAAAAGCGAACAGCATCGAGAGGTGGTTTTTAATTTCACGTCTACCGGAGCGTGTGCCTCCGCCGGCGTATGTTGAACGTGAAACGCGAGAGACGACCGGGGACACGGGGTATTCGACTCTTGGGTGGCGTATATTACAGCGAAATCGCAGATTCCATTTGTTACGGTTGTCATAGCGGATGATGGAATGCGCAACGTCGTCGCATCGGGTCGCCCAGATGAGGTAATAAGTATCACCGCGGGTATGTATCGTCCGTTCGCCGGCGTGAACCCGTCGCATGGAGGGATGCCGGTGATATATGGTCCGATAGCGTGTACGAGCCATCGAGAAATCAGAAATTATGCCGAATAGATGAATTTTTTGCGGCGTAATTACAAGGCGCGACCGATGTACCAGCGGTGGACTCGCATTTTCGACCCTTTGTCCGAATCGCTTCATCGTCGTGGCTTTGCAGGAGGTGTCTTTTGCGCGTGGTAATCAATTTGTGTAGTGGTCGCGCGAACTCCATCTTCTATCCACTGATGTGCCATGATATTCTGGTATCTTATGCGACGACGTTCGTGTTCGATCAAATGATTCCTCAGATAATGAACGAAACCGTCCATGAGTTAATGTTTGCGACGAAATGCTTTTAAAATCGCATGAACTAACGCCGCAGTGGCGTTAGATTGAAGAGAAAAGACCTTGAGGGGTGAGAGGGGTATGCTTCAATTGGCCCAATAAGAATGGCAAATTATTTCTAATATTCTCTCAGTGTTGGCGAAATTTTTAAAAATTGTTTAGGAAAATCCTTCACTGCTGTAGCTTTTTTTGATGTGATAATTTACGAATATTTTGAAAAAAATTTAAGCAAACGTCTGTTTTTCAGGTAATTAGGCTAAGTGAATTCTTCGAAAAGAAATATCGCATCGAGATCGAGGTGGCGCCAACGAATGAAAACGCGACGACTTTGTACCGTTCGAGCATGAAAATGGAACGAGAAAAAGAGCAAATTCGCCGTGGTCAATGGGACATCAAGCAGTGTTGCCAGGTGTGGGGATTTATCCCCACATGTGGGGATTTTTTCTTGTTTGGCTGAACAGTGGGGATTTCAGTGGGGATTTCGAGAAAAGTGGGGATTTTGTACTAAATTCAGCCTTCTTACAAAAATTTCAGTCAATTTTTTTGGGAAGGAGGCGACAAAAGTGGGGATTTTTTATACCAAATTTACAAAATTTACAATTTTAACCAAAATTTTTCATTTTTTTAATTTTTAAAATTTTTTTTGGCTTTATGGTTTGCGGTTTTGTACAACACCAAACATTTTTCATCAGGTTATTACATCATTTTATAATTCTTAGCCTTATCGACTTCATAATAATTATCTGAAATCTGATTACGGTATGGTCTGGATGTTATTGAAATATTGAATTATTTGAATTGAATTCGCCTTTCAACATTCGTTCAGCTGTGCTGATTATGATTAATTCATTCAATAAATTATTTTTTCATTGACTTGTACACATTTATTTGATTTATTACGCATTTTTGAAACCTTTTTATGATTGAATGAATATACGTAGGAGCAAAAAAAGAAAAAAAAGTCGGTTTAGCTTCCATTGTGGTCAATTTCATACAAACTTGAGGTGGGGATTTTTGTGGGGATTTCTTAGATGGCAAAGTGGGGATTTCTGCCAAAATCACCTGGCAACACTGCTCTACATCGGTTTCCTCGACTAACTCCCCTTTACGCCTCATTTCATCCTTAAATTCGCCGATTTTACCACTATCACCGTCGAAAAACCACGCCAATAATTTATCAACCACGCATCCGGCGTTCATACAAAGACACTTGGACAAAAGTGTGCTTTCCTTGTACGCGTAAATTTTTGCCGATTTATACGCTCTCACTTTTTCGTCGGTTTCGAAATACCACAGAAGGAAATCATCTACATCTTCCAGACCTTCGTCGTAATGAACAAACTCATGCGTATTTCTAATCCTCACCAAAAGCAATCGTAGAACATTATCGATGGGTAATTTACCCTTGAATGAAGGTAAATCACACCAGATGAAAAATTTTTTAAATTTGCGCAGGCCGCGTAATCCCCCATAACCATCGGCGAAATTAGTCAGACGGTGCTCCAGCAATGATGTTTTGATGAAATTCCTATGCGCATTGGCGGAAGAAGCGAACTCGTCGACGATGTGCATAACGTCCTGGTACATCCCATACCATACATAATCCTTCAAACATTTCATAACTTCAGATGAAAGAACATACGAAAGCTTAAATTTCCTGCTGACTTGATAATCGTCGAAAAATAGATCTAAAAATGTACTAAGATCATGCCCTTTGGTAAATCTATCTTCACGAGAAAAAAAAAACGAAAGCGGAATGGTATCTTTTAAAATAGATTTCACCAAATCGTCGATAGCTGTTTTATCGTAAGTAAAGAAATTCAAATACGCCACCAGATCGTGGTAGCGTCCGCGAGCCATCAAGTACTGACAATAACACTCTATACTTTCGTCTTTCATGACTGATGCGAAAGGTAGGAAAAAACACGTACATTCGCGAAATCCTCGTCGGTTATCTACATACGAGCACGTAGCTCTTAAGCTTATTACAAAATGGCCACCGTCACTCGAAAGTGAATCTCAACGGGGGAAGAATTTGAAAAAGTACCCGAAAACACTAATGAACGGAATTCGTCCGATAAGTAATTCCCAATCGTTGGTGGCGAATCTTCGGTGCTGGATTAGCTAATCGAATAATACACGTGTTATTTGACCATATCGGAAGCGCGGCCAACGTTAGCGGGAGCACGGAAGGTGAAAAAAATCGACTATTTTCGCGGCGGCAGCAACGGCGGGACGCCGTCGCTATCGAAATAATCATCGGTAATTCGACGAGGGAAAAAAGCCGACGAAAATATTCGGCCGGTGCGTTTAATTTCGGTTATAGCTTTTGAAATTCGAATCCACGGCGAACGCGATCTGACTGGAGAATCATTTAATTGGAAATAATTTGCTAATGGGTCGAGACCCGGTAATGTTATTCGTAGCGTGTATTCGTGTTTTTGAATTATCATAGCGAAAGAATAGGATACGCTGGACGGCTGTAGAGCGTCGGTGAAGCGGGCGAGGGGGCTCGAGTGAGAGACATACGCGGAGGCAGTTCAAAGAACATCAACGCGCAAATATGCTCACATACGAACGACGTTTTAATAACGAACGGTACAAATCGAACGAATCTTTGTGTTTTTACCTTTTTTTTGTTTTGTTTTGTTTTTAATTAAAATGGAACGAAATTTTTCGCGTTATCGAAGAGAACCCGAGTACGGATTTAAGAGCGTTGAACAAAGGGCGAAGGTGTCAAGGGTGAAAATGACCGAGCAACAATCGCAATTGTCGTCTGGGTATTACGTGGCGGAAAGTACGCGTAAGTACATAACGACGATGGAAAGTTTTAATATCGCGGCTGGTCCGGTGGCTGGCGAAGACCAGGAGGGAGAAGGAGGATGGAAGCGAAACGTTTTTGAAGCGGGTACAAGGCGGTAACGTTTTTTGAAATTTATTAGGCACGGTATTTGGGCGCAGGATATTGCGAAGCTTCGTGTAAATAAAGCAGTTGGCTGAGGCGAGAAATGAACAATTATTATTATTTCCCTCATTTGACAGATATTAAGCGACGAAGGCGCGAGCGGCGGGTGGCCGGACGTAAATAAGGCGTGATTAGCGGACGATATGGTTGGCGGTGCTTCCGGGCGACATTGTCGAGGTGTATGTTACCTGATCCTCTATTTTTTTCGGAGGATTTTCAACCGAATTTATTTTGCACGTTCGATAACCGACAAAGTGTGGCGTAGCCCATAGCAATTTTTAAAATTAGTCGAATTTTCGTTCTACATTCGTTCGCGAATGATTTGTTCGACGTAATAATCGTATTCAGGTTAATCAACGTTACAAACAAATCTGAATCTCTTACTTATCCAACAATGAGAAAAAAAATCGCGAAAAACAAAGAAAATCGAAGCTCTACGACGAAAAAAAGGGCTTTAACGTAATTCCCCCCTCCCGCCGAACATATAAACTTGCCAAAAAAAAAAAGGCGTCACGTCGACGTCTATCGATGACCGCAATTTAATGGAAATTAACCGCTTTAATCAGCATACACCGAAGTACATACCGTAGTAGGTCACTAGGGTGGTAAATCCACCCCTTTCTCGTATACTTGTTTACCTCGATACAACGCCGCATCGCGACGGTAGGGTGTCTCTGAAACGGTGGTTTTTTCCCGCCCGTCTGGCACGCTTTAATTACGACGTTCGATGGACTAATAAGCCTCCTTTAACGCCTCCCAAATCGTTTACGCGGCGGTGTTATCTGTCGCTTTGCGGCCTTCGCGTCGTTACGGACGAATCGGCGGTGGCGACGACGGCCGCCGTGATAATTGCGCGCGTGTATGTACGCGAAACCAATTAAGCGACCTTTTTGCGATTATCGCGGTTGAAAAAATTCATACTCTACGGGAACTGTGCGGAAACCATATGGTTTACATTCGACAGACGCGTTTTATATACAAAGAGCAGGAAAAAATTATTCGACGAAATGACTATACTCGACAAAAAAAAAAGGCGGTGTTTTAATTACTCGCCGCGTGTTCGAATTATTCGCGCGCGCCAAAAATTAAAAAATCGGGAGTAAAAGGTGGAAAGAAGGCCTCGATCGTGTTTCAAGCGGGGCGAGCACTTCAGCGTGGAGTCGTGTGACGCGGTTACCGGAAGAGGACGCGGAGAAGGAGACGCGGAAGATCCGTAATACCGTATTAATTAGCGTGGCGCTTAAAACGCCCGAAAAAGAGACGCCAGTGACCGTACGACGACGGTGTGGTAATTACGAGGAAGAAATATCAACGACCGATGTGTTATACGGCGTTGCTCCTCGCGCCGATTTTCGACCTTTGGCGAGGATTATTCGCCTTTAATTCGTTAGCGAAGAGTTAGCCGAACGTATTGTAGATTTTCGAGACGATGGCGAGGGAGTAGCGGAAGAGGAGGGTGTGCGAGGATATATCGCCTGGTGGCAAAGGGTTAGAAGTGTATTTTTGTGCAGCAGGCACGCGGTTAATAAATATTAAAAGGCTGGCTTTTATATAGAAATTAGCGCCGAATATACGGCGGCGAGTTTTGGTAAAGGGCGAAGATGTCCGAGACGAGGGGAGCGGTCGGAGGGATGAAACGGCGCAGAGAAGAATAGCACGAGATAATCGGGAAACGGTATTTTTGAAAATTTTCCGCAAAGCGATTAATTAAGGTGGAAGTTTGGCGCAGACAGCCCGAAGAATTGTACGAATGCGTTTGGTGAAGATGGTTTATTTTAAGGTATAAAAATTAAGAACGGTATTGTGTCCTCGGTGCGAGAAGCGTTTGCGAAATTGGCATAAAGCGAAAGTTTCAAAAGAGGGAGGCGACGATGAAAGACTCACGTATGTTTGCGTATTTCCAGATTCTCGTATATGCGTGATCCATTTTTTGCGCGAAGTCATTTGCTCCTTGTTGATGAGCTGCGAGCAAGGTGTGCGTAAAACGGAAGCTCTTTCGAAGGGGTTACTCTTAAGGCCTCGGTTCTCTGATAACGAGTATTGTTCTTCCGTCGTATCATAATATAAATGAAACTGAGAACAACTCGGGTTCGGTCGAGAGGCCGTCTTTGACGGGTTTGTCGCTCAAGGTGGATGTTCCGGTGGAGGCGGGATGCGTGGTGTTGGGTGGCGGTGCGGCGGCGTCGTTTTCGCGGTATCTGCAAAAAAAAGTAGAAACGTGGAGGTGAGTATGCGTTTGGTAAAATGTGGAGTATGTCTGGGAGCGGGTTTCTTCGGTAGTCTTTTCAAAAATAACGTGACGCGGAATCGATGCTCAAAAGAGCATTGAAAGCTTGCGTAACCCGACGCGAAAAATTACGATTTTCACCACAAATGATTTTTGACATATTCATGTCTTGGCCATTGGCACACAGAATCGAAAATCGTCAAAAAAAGCGTCACGAGGTTGTCACGGTAACCGTTGTATGGCGATGTGTCATGCTCATGAGTGATGATCTTGATATGTTCATGTCATGATAACATGTCATAGATGACAGGTCGTTATCACGGTTGTTGGTGACATGCACAATGACGCAGGCCGCTGTCATGGTGACGTGCCATGCTCATGAGTAATAATCTTAATATTTTCATGTCATGAGAACATGCCATTTTTGTGGTAACATATCATGGTAATGAGTGACATGCATGACACAGGTCGTTGTCATGGTGACGTGTCATGCTCACAAATGATCATCTTGATATTTTCATGTCATGAGAACATGTCATTTTTGTGGTAACATATCATGGTAATGAGTGACATGCACGATGACACAGGCCGTTGTCATGGCAACATGTCATGCTCACGAATGATAATGTCAATATTTTCATGTCATGAGAACATGTCATTTTTGTGGTAACATATCATGGTAATGAGTGACATGCATGACACAGACTGTTATCATGGCGACGTGTCATGCTCACAAATGATCATCTTGATATTTTCATGTCATGAGAACATGCCATTGTTATGGTAACATATCACGGTAATGAATGACATGCACGATGACACAGGCCGTTGTCATGGCGACGTGTCATGTTCATGAGTGATTCTTGATATTTTCATGTTATCGTGACAATTCGTATGTGACGCGTCGTTGTTACGGTGACATATCATGATCATAAGTGATATGCTACACCACAACAAGTCATTATCATGGTGACGTGTTACGGTTATGATTGACATGTGATATGCAATGACTTGTTATGATGAACGTCATTCGAATAGTCAAGTGTAACGGTCGTGAGTTACATTATAATCGTGTTTTGGTGACATGTCGAATGACATGTCGTGGCGATATCTCATCATCATGTTATGATGACGTGTCATGGTGACCTAAATAATGACAATGACGTTGTCATGGTAAAAGGCGCAGTGATGATATGTGATGACCAGTCAGGTGACTATTTTTCCATCTCAATACAAATTACGCATCATACATTCAAGTGTAACGAAAAATGTACTTTTTTCATGTCACCGTACTATGTTATAGATGACCTTTTCAATGTCGTGGTGACATGTGATCATGTCATGCAGGGACGAAACTTCATGAAAAATATGGGGGGATTTTATGAAGAATTTGCCGACTAAAAAAAAGAAAAAATGTCGATTAAAAAAAAATTGCCGATTTTAAAAAGTACGTATGTATTTAAAGAATGATTACAGAAAATCAAAACAAGAAAATTTAAAAAAAAAATTGAAAAACAGTTGAAAGAAGCGGAAAATTCGAAGTGAAAAAATGTCAATCGTCACGTTTTGATTTTCCTGGTCTTCAATTTTGATCAAATTTTGACGATTTTTTTTATATTGGCTTTATCAACCAAATCTTTTTCAATCGTTAAGATGAAAAGAGATTTTAATCTTTCGTCTCTCATATTTTGTTCTCAATGAACTTTTTACAAATTTCAACGGACTAAAACTCCTTTCGTTCGAAGCTACAGAAAAAGGAGCACATGCCACCAATCTGCAAAAATAATTTGCTATTTCATCACTTCATTCGGCCAAATTTTCAAAATTTCGGCAAAATCGTAAAATTCGCCGATTTTTGTAATTCATTCGTCAATTTTTTTTGGAAAATGTTACCGAAGTAAAAAATTTGTCCGATTTTTAACGATTTTTGATTAACATTTGAAATGTTGTCCACTTTTTGACAAACTTTCAAAGTTGATTCCTTGATTCATAAATTTTTTTGGAAAATATTACCTACCTATATGAAAAATGTGCCGATTTTAAACAATTTTTGATTAACATTTTGAAAATTTGCCGACTTTTTGACACTTTGACGAACTTTTGTAGTTGATTCGTTAATTTAAAAAAAAAAAATCATCAAGGTAAGAAATTTGCTGATTTTAACCGATTTTTGATAAATATTTCGAAAATTTGCCAACTTTTAGACAAAATTTCGAGTGAGGGGGTGTTACACCCCCACCCCATAGTTTCGTCTCTGATGTCATGGCAGCATGTCATGTGACATGTTATGATAATAAATCATTGTTACGGTGACGTGACATAGTTGCTAGTGGCATGTAACATCAAATGACGTCTTCTGATGAACATCATTGTCGCGAGGTGACATGAAAATGTCACACTGTGTTGCGGACATGTGCGCATGCTGATTTTTTTGAGGGGATATTTATGCTTAAGATATTTCAAAATGATCTGAAATTTGTCATCGAAGTTGCTCGATGTTTTTATGGGAAGAAAAGGTTTGTCAGTTATTATGGTACACTTCCTAGAAAAGGCGACACTGATGAAAAGGTATTTCATGGCTAAGTTGAGGTTTCGATGGGGGTCAGGGTTTTTTGCGTCCTTCTATTGGAGGCAAGATGAATTGCTCTGGATTTGTGAAATATGATCGACTGTCAATTCCAGTCGAAGTGTGGTGGATGTAATTAAAATAAGACGAGATCCAAAACGCCATTCGAAACGATACACTGAAAAATGCGCGGCGTATACGCTTGAATATAAGTACGAAGCGCGTAAGAAGTAATAAGGACTCAAAAGAAAACTCGAATTTGAAATTATCTCACTTTCTCTCAACAATAACGTTTACGTGGGTATTCCTTCCTTTTGTTCGATGCGCTGATGCGCGCCATCGGGCCGAAGAGAAGGAGACGGAAGTGAAAAGAAAGCAGGGGGGAAAAAACGATGAAAGTTAATTGCACGTGAAATTTGATTAGAACGTAGGAACGTGAGCCCTACGTTAGGTCGATTTGTGTATGAGAATATAAACGGATTTCGGGAAGAAAAGCCAAAAAAAAAAACCTCGAAGAGAAGAGGTGAAAAGCGACGCGATGGAAAGAGCTACGTAGAAAGGTATAGGAAATCGTCTCCGAGTGTATTTTTGTCTCGATGCATACCGATTGAAGAAACGAGTAGTCCGGTTATTTTTTTGTACTTCTTTTAAATGAATTCAATTTTCATTCTAAAACGAAAGCCAATTTTGTAGATTCGGGCGAACAAATTCTTTTTATGTACTTCGTCGATATAACGGAACACGACGAAATGAAAGGGTGAAATTGGGCTCGATTGTGCGACCGAAAGCGGAAGAAAATCTGGCCTAAATGTGTCTTATCGGTGCAACCTGTATCGATGGAGGGGTCGAATTCGATGTGCGATTTTTATCGGATGTTTCGAGTGGAGAGAAGATGCGAAGGGATTCCGGTAGGGTTTATTTTTCTGAGCGAAGATGTGTTTATAAGAAGTCCAAAGGGATGCGATGTGGTGTGAGTGTGGTGCGTGGTAAATGATGAAAATATAATGGAAGATCGAGAGTTACGCGTGTTCATTATGATTAATTTAAAATTCGGAGGAATGGAAATGTAGAAATCAACTGAGAAGGGAGAATATTGAAGTTATGTATTTTTTAAGCGTTTTTTATTCCGATGTACAAATGCGTTAAGCGTCTCGGAGTTGCCTAAAGAAGCGAGATTTTTTGTGAGCACCATTAGACTAAGCTTTGGGCAGATTATTATTCGCGTGTTGAATTATAAAAGCAATAAAAAAGAGTATTTAGCTACTTACTACGTGCTTAGGTAATACTTATTAGCATAGGAAATTCTAGAAAATTATTTAAAAACGGAAATCTTGATAATTTGAAGAAACTTCAATCTTCGATTAAAAAATTCCTCCAAACATTTTTTCTATTACATCGTGTGATCAAACGCGATTTTAAACGTCAAATATTTCAAAAACTCGTGTATGATTTTAATTCTAATTGGCATTTTTTTTATAATTTAATTTAACATTTATTTATTTAAAATTTATGTATTTTTCTTGATTTTGTTTCTTAAACATGTAAATATTTTGCGAGAAATATATTCAAAAAAAATTTTTACGACGTTAAAGTTTCCGTCGAAATAGTGAAGTGTTGTTGAGAAAGTTTAACAAAAATTGAAATTTGATGAAAAATTGCCTACAATAAAGTAACTTTTTTCCAACAAGTGGTTAACTTTTTAAACTTTAGATAAAAGTAATTTTATTAGTAAATTGAATATATTTTATTTATTATTTTTACTTTGGAAAAATAACGATTTCAAGTATTTTACATTTGACTAAAAAATGCTCAAAATGTTTTTAAAAATTTGTGAATTTTATCAATTGTGTGAAAATTGGCGATGAATTAAAGTGAAAATACTTTTAAAATTTTTCGTGATTTATTCGGAAAAAAAACGTTTTTTGGAAAATAATGTTGAGAAAAATCGAACTAATCTTAAAAATCTTAAATTTTAATATTCTTTTTTTACTAATTTTAATTTTTTTTTTTTAAAGAAATGAAATAGTATAAATGAAGTGACGTTGGGTACCAAAAATGTCTATCGATGCACATGAATTTTTAAAAGAAATTACTTTTCATTTAAAAAAAAATAAATAACCGCGATAATTTTACCAAAAAAAAAAAAAACGCTAAATTCGTAATTTTTTGGGGTTATTTTGATATTGGTTTTTAGAGAAATAATCAACTGTACTTACTGTTTAGATGTCGAATTAATTGTAAAAAGAAATACTCTAAGGAAGATGATTTAAAAAATTTTTAGATTAAAAAATATTATACTCGTTAAAAAATGAAATTTTTGAAAAATGTCAGAAAATCGTGAACGAATTCGTGATTTTTGGCAAAATGTCACTGAAAATAGATTTTGAGTTTTTTTATAACAAAAAAAATTAATGATCTTGAAAAAATTCGTAGCATTATTTCAACGCATAAAAATTTATCTTATCGAAAAATAATAAAAAAGTGGTCGGACGTTGCAATTTTAATGTAAATTTTTTACTAAATCTTAATTTTTTTTTTAATAAACACGTGACTTTTTTAAAAACCTCCTGTCTCTTTTCATTCAAGTAACAAAACCGACCAAATTATTACAGTTTAGTAATTTTTTAAAAATTTTTCAATTTTTACGTAGCCTTACTTTCTTCAAATTATCGACAAAAAATTCATAGATACTTATCAC